>JASPKP010001405.1:0-15000 GCA_030674155.1 Stramonita haemastoma
GGGACCTGATCCGGTTTTATATGGGCTGACATTGCAGGCTGAAGACTCCAAAAGGAAAGACTGTTTTGAAAACTGAGATACCCACAATAATGTATACAATCTAGATGTACATAGCCCCAGCTGTAGTCCAGTGGTTAGGGCGTTGGACTCGTAATCTAAAGGTTGCCGGTTGGATCCCAGCTTTCGGCTATGGTAGTGTGCCCTTGGAAAAGGCACTTTACGGCTATTTTCTCACCCCACCCAGGTGTAAAAGGGGTACCAACTTTGTGTTGGGGGTTAACCCTGCGATAGACTGGCGTCCTATCCAGGGGGGAGTCTATGACTATCAGTTGCTTAACGCCACAGAAACTGGGATAAGCACCGGCCTGGTGAGCCTTAGGCTCAGGACAGACTTTAACTTTAACTATCTAGATGTACATGCCACACTACTGCCATGGTTTCCATGTCACTCTAATAGCATTGGGCAGGATATCTTTTGTAATATCATGGCAGTGCTAGATGGCTTCATTGCTGAATAGCAATAAAATTTGTTCATTGTTCATCATTCTCTCTCTCTCTCTCTCTCTCTCCCTCTCTCTCTCTCTCTCTCTCTCTCTCTCTCTCTCTCTCTCTCTCTCTCTCTCTCTCTCTCTCTCTCTCTCTTCTAAATATAAATAACAATATGTTTACCAGAGTTGTCTTTGCCGATTTTGCAAAGGCTTTCAATGTGATAAACCACACACTTCTGTTAAAGAAACTACACCTATAAAGAATATCAAAGAATACCTTTCAATTTTTTTTAATCATTTTTATCAAATAGACAACAGTCAGTCTTTGTTGGCAAGTCTCAGTCTGATTTTCTCACAGTGACCAATGGTGTTCCCCAAGGTTCAGTTCTGGGCCCTATACTTTTCTCCCTCTATATTAACGATTTACCCTTGTACATGAATGCTTGTTGTGATTTATTTGCAGATGACAATTCAATTTATGCTGAAAATCATTCCTTACAAATGTTGTCATCTAGTCTCCAAGACAATATACATCAGCTTACCAGATGGGCAGAACTAAATCACATGTCCCTTAATCCAATCAAGACTAAATGTATGTGCATAACAACCAGACAAAAGCGACAGAATCAGACCTCTTCTATGTCCCCTATAAATGTTTCAGGTGAAAAAATTGAAGAAGTAAATTTCCACAAGGTGCTAGGAATCATTATTGATCATAATCTTTCATGGCAAGACCACATTGCCAATCTAAGTAAAATTGTATCTCAAAAGGTGTTTCAGTTATCCAAAATAAAACATTTCCTTAATCTTAGCACTAGAAAACAGTTTTTCCATGCACACATAAGTTCTGTTATAGAATATGCATCAACCTTGTGGGATTCTGCAAGTGCAAATACATTAAAACCTCTGATTAGATTATACAAGCATGCCATTAACCTTATTCTATTGGAATCAAGCTCATTAACTTCCGTGGACTATAAATCAGTTGGTATTTTGCCATTTAAATTGCAGTTGGAATACAACAAAGCTTTAATGATGCACAGACTATTGAATGGAAATGCACCGCCCACTCTGGCAAAACATTTTCAAATAAATACATATTGTCAATCACATAAATTTACTGTGCCAAAACCAAGAATAGATTTGTTTAAAAGTAGTCTTGTATATTGTGGTGGCACTTACTGGAATAACCTGCCAGCATCCTTAAAAAATGTAACTTCTATGCTAAACTTTAAAAAATCATTGAAGCATTTTCTTATGAATGAAAGGCTGACAGAGACTGGCTGTTGATCTTGTCTTATAAGAATAAAAAAGCATATTGTTTTCTTGTTAATCCACAAAATGTCAGTCATGGTTTGTCATGACATCATTTAATCATGTTTTACATATGTCTTTTTATCAGCTGTCTGTCATTCTTTGTCTGTCTGTCTATCTGTCTGTCTGTCTGTGTATCTGTCTGCCTGTGAAACTGAATGTCTTTAGTCTGTCCGTCTGTCAGTATTCTATCTCTCATCTGCCTGTCTATCCCTTCTCTGTCAGTCTCTACTCTACTCTACTCTACTCTACTCTACTCTACTCTACTCTACTCTACTCTACTCTACTCTACTCTACTCTACTCTACTCTACTCTCTAGTCAATCATATTTTCCTTCTCTATTTTCTAATCTGATTTTGTGACTTTGTACTCTTATTTTGTAAAAGATAAAAGCATAAGCGTAGATAATGTTTCTTGTAATTGGATGATGTTATGGATTTTTTCTTATTTTTTCTTCACTCATACAATGTATATGTGCAGTTTGTTTGTTATTGCTATGCCTTTCTTTTCTTTTCTTCCTTTTTCCCCAGAAGGGTGATTGTAAAAAGGCATGTTTTCTTATGCTATTACCCTCTTTAAATATTCATTCGTTCATTCATTCGTTCGTTCGTTCGTCCATTCGTTCATTCATTCATTCATTCATTCATTCATTTATTCAATCATTCATTCATTCTTCTCTCTCTCTCTCTCTCTCTCTCTCTCTCTCTCTCCTCTCTCTCTCTCTCTCTCTCTCTCTCTCTCTCTCTCTCTCTCTCTCTCTCATGAATCTTGAAATTGATTTTTTCTGTACCCTTTGTATTTAGTATTTGCTTGTTCATTAGAAAGTTTTTTCATTATCTATTTTCATATTGTGTACATTTGCAACTTTTCATGTATACTGTGGGGGTTTGTTTGCTTGTTTATCTTATGTTTTGGGTGTGTTGGGGGGGGCGGGAGGTGGGGGGGTCTTTTCCGAGGGCTGGATGTAAAAAAAGCAATTTTTGCTTATTCTATCACCCTCTTTGAATAAAGGAAGTTTTCAAAGTTAAAAAAATAATAATAAAAAATAAAAAATTAAAAATAAAGAAAGAAAGTTTTCTCTCTCTCTCCATTTCATTTGCTTCATTTCTGTCAGTCCGTTTTTTGTTTAAGTGGATTTTAGTTTTTTTAGTTTTTGTTTTTGCTGGGTTTTGGGGGTTTTTTTCTTGTGTGCATGCAGGTCTTTATATATATATATATATATATATATATATATATATATATATAATATATATATATATATATGTGTGTGTGTGTGTGTGTGTGTGTGTGTGTGTGTGTGTGTGTGTGTGTGTGTGTGTGTGTGTGTGTGTGTTAGATAAATGGCTTGATGAAAAAGAGCAAATTTACTGCTTACTCAATGTACCATCTGGAAATAAATTTTTTATTTGAATTGATTTGATTTGATTTGATTTGATCTCTCTCTCTCTCTCTCTCTCTCTCTCTCTCTCTCTCTCTCTCTCTCTCTCTCTCTCTCTCTCTCATCTCTCTCTCTCTCTCTCTCTCTCTCTCGGAGCATTTTCACTAGAAGGCAACGTTCATATCGCTCTCTCTTATTTTTGATCTGTACAAGTGATCTACCTGGTAGAATATTTTCAAACTTTGCATGTCGAAAGATATGTTATCTGGAAATATGATGTGAAAAATTCAAAACTTGATATTTTGTAGTTTTCAAGATACTTGTAAATATAATGTTGTTCTGAATTTGCTAACAAAAGGCACTATGTAGCCATTTTTTTCCCTTAGCATGCTAACTAGTAGGCTGTTTGCAAGCCAGGTGAACAGAATGTTCATGCTTACATTTCTTCGCGTGTCGCAAAGACTGGCATACTGTTTATGCACTATTGTCCTTTTGATGAACAAGGATATCGAAACGAACCCAGGACCTGATGAAAATAATATTCTTCAACTTGTGGACTGGAGATTTTCACAGTTGATGAACTGTTTCCAGCTGCACTCATCCAGTATGTTCAGACTACTTGAAGAAAAATTTAAAGACCAGGATGTGTATTTCCAACGCTTTACGGCAGAAATAAGCAAGTTGAAAACAGATATTAATAGAAACACGGAAGAAATCACAGATCTCCGAGAAGAAAGAGAGTTGATGGAAGAACGCATTGACAGAGTGGAAGAAAAACTAGAAGCCACGGAAGTGGAATCTAAAAAGAACAACTTGAAGTTTTTTGGCATTGATGAAAGTAGCGCAGAGACTGGAATGTCAAATGAAGAACTGATAGTGGATGTATTGAACTGCCATGCTTCGGATGATGTCTGGCGGAAGACAGACATTGAGCGCGCCTATAGAATAGGCAGCCCTCACCAGGACGACACACCGCGCCCTCTGCTAGTTCAGTTCTGCCGGTGGGGTGACAAAATCGGCATCCTCAGGGACCAGGAGCTACGGGAAGCCCTTCGAAGAAATAATATCAAAGTGACATCAGATCTCACAACGCATCAGAGAGAAATGATGAACTTCCATAGAGACCAGGGCAAAGTGGCCTATTTCGTGAATGGACGACTCCACGTCAAGGAGAAAGGACCAGTACAGCCACGGTACAACTCCTACCGCCACTATCAGCAGCAGGAACCATGGGGTGCCGGCCAGGTTCTGCCAGAGGAAGAATGGCCTCAACTTCGTCCGAGGGATCGACAGGGGGATCGTCGACAAGGCCGCAAATGGGATCGTCAGGGGGATCTCCACCAGGACCGTCGGCAGGATTATCACCAGGACCACCAGGGGGACCGTCAGGGGGATCGTCGCCAGGATCGTCAGGGGGACCGTCACCAGGATCGTCAGGGGGACCGTCACCAGGATCGTCAGGAGGTCCGTCACCGGGATCGTCGGGGGGACTGTCACCAGGGTCGTCAGGGGGACCGTCACCAGGATCCTCTGGTGGACCGTCACCAGGATCGTCAGGGGGACCGTCACCAGGATCGTCAGGAGGTCCGTCACCAGGATCGTCAGGGGGACTGTCACCAGGATCCTCTGGTGGACCGTCACCAGGATCGTCAGGGGGACCGTCACCAGGATCGTCAGGGGGACCGTCACCAGGATCGTCAGGGGGATACGAATCGTCATTGGGATCGTTATTGGGATCGTCAGGGGGATCGTCAGGGGGATCATCAGGGGGATCAGGGTCATACAGGAAGAGGTGCAAAAGTGGACAGAAAGCAGACCAAGCCAGGTGTACAATTCAATAGCCAGCCTCACTCTTTCAGACACGCCAGAAGAGTTCAAAGTTCACAAGCCTTTTTCAAGTATAGAGATCAAGGCAAGAGACTATTCCTTGACAGGGACATAAATGATGATGTGCCAGAGAAATCTCGGGACTATGAGGGTCCACCAGTAACAGGGAAAAGATGCAACATGAACAGAAGCACATACAAAGAATATCATGGACAAACTGGAGGCAGATCAAGTTCTTCTGAAGAAAGGCATGGCTATCATGCCAGACCTGTTGTGCCGGAACACCTCACATACAGCCAGGTGTCCCGGCGGAACTGCTCACCAGAGGCAGACTCTGACAGATCACCTGGGGACAAGGACACAACTCGTGTGGAACATTCTCAAAGATGGTCAGTGGTCATGCAATCACATAAAAGCACTGGTCTCCACAAAGAGGCCCCAGATAAGCAGATCACGAAAGGAATGACAGAAAGAGTAGACGGTAACAACACACAGACTGACGGATACAATGGAGATGACAGCGAAATGGACAATAGTGACGGTACTGACAAAGATAAAGACATGGACGACAAACTTCGTGTCTCTAACGCTGATGCTGGAGACCTAGAGGATGCAGTTAATAATGTTTCCATGCAGGAGCAAATTGGAAAGGGGACCTCCGAAGCTGAAAACTCGCCCAGTGCAGAAGCCACGGAAGAAACAGCAGGCACTAGTAACACTGTGAAAACAGCAGCACGTAGACAAAAGAAGGTACAGGGCAGAGAAGGGGGAACAAAATGTGTACCAAATGGTCACGGTGGGCAAACAAAGGGTACACTAAGGAAAGGAAGAGGTGCTACTGGAAGCACCCGGGAGAAACGAGGGGGAACTGCTGTGGCAATGGCAAGGGATGGACACACAGTCCAGCAGGCCACTGTAGGCACAGATACAAACAAGCAGGGCAATGACAAAGCCCAACGCACAGACACAGTCTCCACTGGGGTGAGAGATATGTCCACTTTGGACAATACCCTTGGAGAGCAAAGGCATTTAGGAGTGGCCTCCCCTAAACAGAACCGACAGAGGAAGACTGTCAGGGCTAGGGCTGCCAGCCAGAACAGCATTCTAGACAGCTTCAGACGCGTACAGTCAAATGAGCAAAAACAAGAGGCTCAAGACAGAGGGCGCGCTAGAGCACGCACTGAACGGGGTTCTCCCCAACAATAGGAAAACGGCCGGGCCAATGTAGATAGTTGTAAAATAAAAGAGAGAAGAAATGATATTTGTAAAGTAATTAAAACTTCTGTAGATAATGATCTGGGAATTAGTGTTCAAAATGCTGATGTTAAGTTCCTTAACTTCAATGTAAATGGATTGCTTCCTAAGCTAGAAATTGCAGATTTTGTTAATTACATAAAAGCCCATGATTTTATTTGTTTAACTGAAACTTTCGTTGGTATCAATCTTGAGTCTAACTTATTTAGTGATTATGTTATATTCAGTTCCCTGGCTAAGAAGATTTCTTATCAGGGTAGATATTCAGGGGGAGTAATTGTTTTGATAAAGAAGAAATATGCACATTTTGTAACTAAGGTTGATTTTGACATAGACAATTTGATCATTCTAAGTATTGATAAGCAACTTTTTGGAACGGATATGAATATATTTTGGATTTGTACATATATACCACCACATGACTCTGTTGTTTGGAAAAATAATGAGCATGGGTATGGTTTGGAATCATTAGAGTATACACTGTTGGAGTTGTATCAATTATATGATTTTCATTTGTTATTATGTGGAGATCTAAATGCAAGAACAGGATCCAGAAATAATGCATGTTTTAACTTAAACGATGGTTTAGAGGATGAAATAGATGAGCAGTCCCCCTTTTGCAGAAAATCTCAGGATGTAAACAAAAATATGTTTGGAGATCAGTTGTTGGAAATTTGTAACTCTTTTGATCTTGTTATCCTTAATGGTTTGTGTGAATGTGAATTTGATGGCAGTTACACCTATATAGGTAACACGGGATGCAGTACAGTGGATTATTTTGTCATGTCACATGGTATGTATAAAATGTTGTCTCGTGATATGTCCTTAGATGTGGAAGATTCATCTGAATCTGATCATCTACCAGTTATATTAACCTGTTCTACAATATGCAGCACTGTTAATAGTCAAAATGAAAAGGGAATTTACTGCATTAAAAAACATATATGGGATAAAGAAAAAGAACAGGTTTATGTAGATAATTTAAACAGTGCAAATTTGCAAAGTCAGATTCAGTTAGCTGCTAGTATTTTAGAAGATGATGTAGACAGTGCGTTGGATATGTTTGTACAATGTTTATTATCAGCCAGTGGCTGTATGGTGAGAAAAGTTTATCCTGATGTACAAAAGCATACTTGCGAATGGTTTGATAACGAATGTCAGCAAGCCAAACAAAAAAGTAAACAACTTTTGAGGGGTTTCAGAAAATCCAGAACGGAGGTAGATAGAATAGAATACATAAATGCAAGAAAAGATTACAAGCGCTTACTTAAGATCAAAAAAAGAAGTTTTAGAAGGAAAAAGGTTGAAATGCTTGTTGCAAATATGAAAGATTCTGGTAATTTCTGGAAACAACTAAATGAAATGGGATGTGGGAAAAAAAGAGCAAAGTACAAAAACAATATACATCTTGATGAATGGCATGCTCATTTTAAAAATGTATTTTCAACAGAGGCAAATGATTGCAGTGAGGACTGTCAAGATCACATGGATCTTTCGGAGGAAGAACAACACGCACTGAATGCAGAGATAACCGTAGAGGAAGTATCAAATGCAGTAGATAAATTAAAGAGTGCAAAGCATGTGGAATGGATGGAGTGCTTGCTGAAATGCTGAAGACAGGTAATAAAACTACTATCCCTTTCTTACACAAACTGTTTAATGAAGTGTTTACCAAAGGAATATATCCAAAGGAATGGGAAAAGGCCATTGTCATCCCAATTCACAAAAAAGGGGACACTGATAATGTAGATAATTACAGAGGTGTCTCTTTATTAAGTACAATCTCAAAATGTTACAGTACTATATTAAACAAACGGCTTTACTCTTGGTTAGAAGAAAACAATTTAATATCAGAAAATCAAGCAGGATTCCGTAAAAATTATTCTACTATTGACCACATTTTTTGTTTATACTCTGTTGTGCAGAAGAGTTTGTCCCAGAGAGGTAAGAAATTGTATGTTGCTTTTGTTGATTTTAAAAAAGCATTTGATTCAGTAAGACATGATAAATTATTACAGTGTATTAGACATTATGGTGTCAAAGGAAGATTTTTTTGTTCATTGCAAGCAATGTATAAGGCCTTAGTATCATGTGTTAGATCAAATTTTGAATACACAGAGCTTTTTGAATGCCCATTAGGGGTGCGCCAAGGATGTGTATTGAGTCCTACTCTATTTCAAATGTTTATCAACCAGCTTGCAAATGATATGTCTGAGAAGGGTAAACATGGCATTCAGCTAATACCAGGTATCATGGAATTGTTCATCTTGCTTTTTGCAGACGATGTTGTTTTGGTATCATCTACTCCTGTTGGTCTTCAAAATCAGTTGGATGTCCTCATGGCATGTTGTTCTAATATGAAATTAAACGTTAACAAAGATAAAACAAAAATTATGGTTTTCAGAAAAGGTGGATTTCTGGGCAGAGATGAAGAATGGTTTTTTGAAAATGCTAGATTAGAAGTAGTTAATAAGTATAGTTATTTGGGATACATATTTTCAACAAAGCTTAGCATCAAAGTTGGTATTGAAAATCAAATCATGAAAGGTAAAAAAGCTTTAGTTAGTTTGATAAAGGCATTTTTGAAAAACAAGGATATAACCCTTCAAATATTTTTTAAAGTATTTGATATAAAAATACAGCCTATATTACTATATTCTTCTGAAGTTTGGGGATTAAGTCGCTTGGACTGTTTAGAAAAAATTCATTTAATGGCATGTAAGCGTTTTCTGGGGCTTCCTATTAAAACTCCAAACAAAATGGTGTATGGAGAACTTGGAAGATACCCTCTTCACGTTAATTCGAGTATTTATGCTTTACGTTACTGGTTTAAGATACTTCAAATGGACCACCACAGGTTACCTCGCCAGGCATACGAAATGCAACTAAGGCTTGATAGCAATGCAAAAAGATGCTGGGCTGCTAACATAAGAATGCTATTGTGCGAGTGTGGCTTTAATATAGTATGGTTGCAACAAGGTGTGGGAGATGTAGGACAATTTATGCATATTTTCAAGCAGAGACTGATAGATTTGTTTATTCAGGAATGGCAAGGTGTAATTGATGAACATGAAAGATACTCCATTTACAGGTCATTTAAAACTGTGTTTGAAAAGGAATCATATATTTGTAGCATCGATATATATTGTTTCAAAGTTGCATTGTCACAAGCCAGATTAAATGTCTTGCCATTAAATAGCAATCGCCATAGATACAGTCAAAATGTTCAAGACAAAATGTGTCCTTTTTGTAAGGGCGTATTTGAAAATGAATACCATTTAATATATATATGTCCAATGTATGCAGATCTCAGAGTAAAATTTATTCAAAATATTCTTCATCTGCCATTGTCTGCTGTTCTTTGTGCTAACAATACACGTTTTTCTTTGCAGGTTTCAAAGTACATTTTTTATGCCATGCGAAGAAGACAGTGCTCGACAGATTTCAACTAGAAAGCAAGATTTAGTATAAATGTCTTATACTGTTAACAGCTCCTCGAGTTCGACTCAGAGCTGAGAGTGGAGTAAAAATGATTTTTGCGTTGTTGTTGTTGTTGTTGTTGTTGTTGTTGTTGTTGTTGTTGTTGTTTGTTTTTTTTGTTTTTCCCCCAATCCATCTGTATTTTTTTTGTTTTTTGTTTTTTTGTTTTTGTTTTTGTTATGGTTATACTTTCTTGAATGAATCCATGGTAGTGGCTAATAGTTGTGATTATCTACCATCCTAATTTTCATTTCTCCTCATTTCATCCACCAACTTGCTCTCATTTTGTTTATTGTCCGCATAAAGGAGGGATATACCCGTAAAAGTAGAGGTGCAATTGAAACGAACCAATAATGTATTTAGATAGAATCACACTACATCATAGGTGTTTGAAGCAGGAGAGTACGCGGAATATTACTTTGTACACTGTAAAGCTTATGAAATAAAAATAGGTATCCTTTTGTAATATTGAAAATTGTAGAAACCGTCTTCAACGATAAGAGCCTGCAAGTGTATTTTGATACAGTCAAAGGAGGAAATGTTTTAAAAATCACACCTATAAAACATTGATGGTGTGCTTTAAATTGTTTTGTGTGACAAGTTTGGTATTTACAACGCCAGTCATTGATGTTTTTCATGAATGTTTTATTGTTTTGTCACACCTGGACGGAGGTGAATGAATAAGATGAGTTTATGTTGATGCATGTTTTGATTTAGTATGGAACATCATGATTCTTGTGTGTGGAAAATTATATTTCGAATATTTTTGTCTACATGTGTATTGTGGCCCAATGGCCGATGTACATTAAAAAAGTTCCGAGTTCCGAGTTCCGAGTTCTCTCTCTCTCTCTCTCTCTCTCTCTCTCTCTCTCTCTCTCTCTCTCTCTCTCTCTCTCCTCTCTCCTCTCTCTCTCTCCATCTCTCTCTCCTCTCTCTCTCTCCTCTCTCTCTCTCTCTCTCTCTCTCCTCTCTCTCTCTCTCTCTCCCCCCCCCCCCTTCTCTCTCTCTCTGCTCGGGGAGGGTGATATCCCTTGGATATAGGCAGGTACACCTATAGGTGCGTTGATTTTTGGGTGAAAAGCCGAGTTTATCCAGCACTATGCCCATTGTTGGATTACCCACGATGCTGGAAATGACCCTAGTGCCCTGCTACAGAAAAGTCACCTGACCTCCTGGAAAATCTGTGAGAAGGAGACAGCACCACTGTTGTACTCAGACTGAAGACAGGTTCTGACACTGTCAACATGGCGGGACAACAAACATCATCAGTCCCACAGTGTTACCGTAAAAAGCCTCCCAGTCAGCTTGACAGGGACAGGAGAAGGATGGAGGAGAGAAGACATGCTGAGCAGAGAAGACAGGCAGAAGAGGAGGAGAGGAGACAGGCAGAGGAGAAGAGACAAGAAGATTTTAAGACCAGCGAAATTTCATTTTCGATTGTGGAAATTCACTCGGTCTGTTTATGTGTAGGTCTTCACCAAACCCCAGTGGGGAACACTGGGACAGGCCAATATCTCCAGACCACACTTCAGACCAAACTTCCCCCATGGCCTGCACTCTGCACGTGAATTTCACCCCATGGCCTCTCATGTCACCCAGGTTGAAACTGGCACAGGCATTGATCATCAAAACAAAATTGACCTTATGTGTGTGCCTGCAGTGGATACAGCAGGGGGCAGTGATTGTATCAATGCATTACAGAAGGCTGAAGACTCTGGCTACAGTGTGAACGTCATCAGAGACTATGTCAGTGAACTGACTAATAGATCTCTACAGAGAAAACTGGGGAACCCATCAAGGAATCGGGACTTTCGTGGTGTGTTGGTTTCTGATGATAGGCCCTCTACAGTGACGTGTGAAAGCGATGACGTGATATTCCAGTTTGACTGGACAGCTGAAAGTGGCGTGCCTACCAATATCTTTTGGTTGGCCAAAAGGGACACTAAAGGCATGAACCAGGAAGAACGGGAAATCTACGCCAGATTGAAGCTGTGGACACCTACTGACCGCAAGAAGATCAAAGACGGGATCAGTGCAGGACTGGATAACTTACACGAGGTTATGGACACAGTCAGATTCATTCTGGGATAAGCAGGACTGGTTACTTTCTGATCAAGTGTTCTGTGTATAAATCTGCATCATCTAAAGACGGGAATCTTCCAGACACGTCCACTGACCAGCCTGCAGTATAACCACACCGCAAATGCTGCTCTGTGACAGTTCCTCGTCCCCTGCTTCGACATCCATGATCAACCAGTTATTACCAGTGACATTGCACACATGTAGAACATGTATAAACAATACCGCGGTTTGGCTACCAATCGCGAAGAATCGTTGATATTGTACAGTGTTCAATTTTGTTGTATCTTTCAATTTCGGTCCCTTTCCCCAACTACCTGTTTGTGAATGGGTTGCAAAATCTAACACAATAAATCTTTGTCATTGTCATTGTCATTGTCTCTCTCTCATTTTTGCAAACTGGTTTAGATGCCTATTAAGAAGAATATTGATGCAGTATAATATAAATTTTTATATTAGAAGAATATTGATGCAGCATAATATAAATATTTATCATATTCCAAATTTGTTCAAGAGTGGTTACTATGATCACAGTTCACAAAGAATTGGTTGTTGTTTTTTATGTTACACTGTATTTTACACAATATCTGTATAGTGTTTTTCCTCCCTCCCCAAACCCATGTAATGTGGCTTAGGGACAAGGTAAAGATTGAACCTGTTCAGAGTTCAGAGTTCTCTCTCTATTAGAGAGAGACGACAAAGACAATGACAATGACAAAATGGTTTATTGTTCAGACTCAGAGTATCCATAAACAAAGAGAGATGAATAAACATGATTACAGCAAAATATCAAATTTAGCAAAAAGTTTGATGAAACAAAAAGAACACCCAAAACAGTATAAATAATCACATGACATGGCTTCCACATCAAGGCGTTAATTGTGTTATGTCAGGGTCTATGCCTTTCATCTACTATTTTGATTACAATATAACAGCAAGAATATAGCAAAGGACTTTGTAACCTAAGGGGCAATTAAGGAACATCTCTGCCAGAATTTCCATCAAAAAGAGGTTTGCTTTCAACTGCAACTTCTTGTACAGTGAGAAGGAGATTATCGAGATGCTTGTTAACGTTTTCTTGAGACCACTTAATGATTGCCTCCATATCACTGTAAGTCAACACTAAACTTGTATTTTTCTTATCTGATTCAGAAACAAGAGAGAGAGGGAGAGAGTTCAAGAGAGAGAGTTCAAGAGAGTTCAAGAGAGAGAGAGAGAGAGAGAGAGAGAGAGAGAGAGAGAGAGAGAGAGAGAGAGAGAGAGAGAGAGAGAGAGAGAGAGAGAGAGAGAGAGAGAGAGAGAGAGAGAGAGAGAATTTTTCCGCAAAATTCAGAGAATCCCTTTCACAACCAGCCTTGGTACATGTCAAGCATGACCAGCTTTTCAAGTGACAGTGATGGACTACAGGACAACACTACACACTGGACAGAGGAGTCATCATACAAGGATTACCTTGAATACCAAGTCTCTGTGATCATCTGGAAAACATATCCTCCGTGTATTCTTCTGTTGGGAGGCTTTGGAAACATCGCCACTATATGCGTCATGCGTCGTATCAAGGACCACAACTCTTCTCAGCATGCTATATTTATGGCCCTTGCCATGTCTGATCTCACCTTGCTGTGTATCGAGTTGCCACGCTTCTGGATGTTGTATTCTTTCCAGGTAAATCTGGACACTCTGCATACAGTCATCTGTAAGATTCGTTACTTCCTCGTCTATACCTGTAACAATACGTCTGCCTGGCTGGTGACCTGTGTGACAGTGCAGAGAACAATGGCGGTCCTGTGGCCACACAGAATGCGTGTGATGTGCACTGTGCGAAGATCGTGGATTGTCATAGCAACTCTTGTCCTCTCTGCATGTGCTCTTGATTTTCATCTTCTGATTGGATTTGACATCAGTCATAATAATGAATGCTTTCCCATAGGGGGCATGTATTTTGACTTCTTTATTTTGGTGTTTAATTGGATGGATTTGTGCATGGCCTCCCTCTTTCCCAGTGTCTGTATGATTGTCTGTGACATTATATTGTCTGTCAGTCTGTTTAAAGCAGTGTCTTCTTCCTCTTCCATCTCTGCACGTGTGGAGTCCAATATCAACACTGCACACAGCACTGACAGTCGGAAGAAAACCTCCTACAGAACAACCGTCCTGGTTTTGGCAATATCCTGTGCTTTTCTGGTGTTCACACTGCCAATATGTATTTTCTTATTGTGGTATTACCAAAATTTGGATAATATACATGGACACCCTCAGACAGAAGCTATGGCCAAATTGCTGGATGCAGCAACACAACTTCTGTGGCTCACCAACAGTGCCATCAACTTTGTTCTCTACTGCCTGACTGGAACCAAATTCAGAAGGGAGTTTCTCCACTGGATCCGCTGTGGTACTCAGAGTCCCTCTGCTCCATCTTTCCATGAGACAGCTTCAGAGGCATCAAGGGAAGGAAAACACCAACATCATGGACACATCTCATTGTCCAAATGATGTCATCATCACTTTACATGTCTAAGTAAAAATTCTTTATGTCACACACACACACACACACACACACACACACACCACACACACACACACACACACACACACACACACACACACACACACACACACACACGCACCTACAGGCACACTTGCACTTCAGTATTGAATGACTATGGAACAGTGTAGTTCTTTTAATCAGCTGCCATCTCTACTGTGGACACTTTTAAGTCAGCTTCAACAACAAGGAAATGGAAACACTGGATCTGAATCATCTGACATGAATAAATTGTTAAGAGTATTCTGTTTTTGGTCTTTTGAGCACACTTCATACGTCTGGAGTATTTTCCAGCTGTGTATAGCTTCAGTGTAGGTCCTCCATAAGGAAGTCAGAGACAGGCCATGGCAGGTCTGCCAGCTTCATCCATCTATCCCTACAACACATTCCAAACACTGCTGCTTGACTTGCTCTTAGAAACAAGATCTGAACACTTTACCCTTCTACTGCAGTAACCTCGCTGGCTTTCTGTTCCACAAACAATGCAGTGTAAAACCAGCACTTTGCTACAAATGTCTCCGCTTAACTGTTTCTGTCCATCTCTGTGACTGCCGACACTGTGACACACTGCCTTGATCTCTGTGACACTGTGACACACTGCCTTGATCTCTGTGACATTGCCTTGATCTCTGTGA
>JASPKP010001405.1:20000-29168 GCA_030674155.1 Stramonita haemastoma
AAACCTTTGCTCCCCACTCCAAGTACAAGAGTTGTTACGAACAACAAAGGATGGCCCCACCCTGCCAACAGCCCAATGTCTCCCCCAACACCCCAAGCCCTCAGCCTGCCCACAGAGTGCCTAACACCGAGTATAAAGCCCCTCCACACCACTGCCACTTTGATAAGCAGTTCCCACCTCTTCCCTCAGCCTGCCCACAGAGTGCCTAACACTGAGTATAAAGCCCCTCCACACCACTGCCACTTTGATAAGCAGTTCCCACCCCTTCCCTCAGCCAAAACCTTCAATGCCTGGGGCCACTATAGGACCACACAGTCACAGTACAAACAACAACTCTGGAGGTCCTACTGAGGACTATCCAGCTGGCTTTTCTGTAACTTGCCTTTTAAAATAACTCTATTGCCAGCAAACAAGCCAGGGAGAGTGAAGAGAGAGAGAGAGAGAGAGAGAGAGAGAGAGAGAGAGAGAGAGAGAGAGAGAGAGAGAGAGAGAGAGAGAGAGAGAGAGAGAGAGAGAGAGAGAGAGAGAGAGAGATGCTATTAGACTGTAAGAGAGAGAGAGATGCTTTTTGACTGTGCTATCTCACCCAGCTGCCTCTTTGGAAGTGTGTGAAACCTATGTTTATTTCGCTTTAGTTGTCTCCTGGGAAGTTGATTCTCTTGTTTTTGTATCTAATTGTTCAGGTTTTTTCTTCTCTCTGTGTGTTTTCTGCATTCTATTTTTGTCTTTCTTTTTTACTTGGGTTTCTGTTGCTGTTTTACATGTGTGATTTTTGTTCCTTTGTTTGGGATTTTTTCTGTTTGTTTGCTTTATCTTATTTTATTAGGGGGTATTTATTTCCCTTGTTCTATTATCTTTTACCTTTTAATCTTTATTTATTTTTTGTTCTGTTTTTGTTGTTGTTTTTTTTGTTTTGGTTTTTGCTTTTTGTTTGGGTTTTGGGTTTGTTTGGGGGTTTTTTGTGGGGTTTTTTTTTTGGGGGGTGTGGGTTGGTCTTTTTTTATTTCTTTTGCTATCATTAGTTTTCCCTTTTGGCTTTGATGCTGTGTCTACAAATGCTTCACACTGGAAGACATGTTCGAGGTGGTCCAAATTTCAGCCGAGAAACCACTAGATGCTGTGGTGTTTCACTGTGGAATAAACAACATCAAGAAGATGGATCCCAAAGCATATATTCAGCAATTCACCTACTTTAGCAAGGACATTGCCAAGAAGCGTCCAAGGCTGAAGATCATATTTACTTAAAAACCTCCAAAGTATAGATTGTAAGGCATACAAACTTGCACTTTGGGTATCATTCCATGTATCCACCATAGGAACTTATAGGGATATTGGGGAACTTCCCCTTGCTGATTACTAACAACTTTCATACGCCAAATATGTGTTACAGAGCACAAATAACGAAAACTTTGCCTCTAATGAATTAAAGATTCAAGCAGAAACGAATTTTCCAAAAAGGGCTAAACATATTTCAGGTTTGAAACCTATTGATACTTATGTATCAGACCTCTTTCAAAAATCTGTACTTAATCAATATGACTTAGAAACACAAAAAGAATCTTTACCATGTTCATCATGGGAGATGAATAAAGCATGTACTGTATCACAGCTGTTTGTTTTTGCTTTGATTAATTTGAAAGGGAAAAAGAGGTTAAAAAAAAGCTGGAGTCCATGCAATGTAACTAAAAGAAAACCCACTAAATACTAAACACAGACAAAAAGAAAATACAACAAAAATTAATCAAAAAAAATAAACGGGAAAAGCTTTGAGGCTGTCCCAGAAAAAAATCTGGTTATATTGGCTAGACGGGTGAACGATTTGATATCAATTACAGCTCCTTGTTGCATGATTTATTGTATTTTCTGCATTTATCCAGCCTTTGTATGATTTGTGTTTATTTTATGTAACTTCATTTGTAACTCCATACTCCTGTATGCCTGTGAATCGTGGACCCTGACTGCTGCTTTGGAGAGAAGAGTACAGGCGATGGAGATGAGATGCTTCCGGAGACTCCTTGGCATCTCCTACAGAGACCACATAAGCAACAAAGGAGGCATGTGTGTGTGTGTGTGTGTGAGTGTGTTAGTGAGTTAGTGTGTGTGTGTGTGTGTGTGTGAGAGAGAGGAGAGAGAGGAGAGAGAGAGAGAGTGTGTGTGTGTGTGTGTGTGTGTGGTGTGTGTGTGTGTGTGTGTGTGTTGTGTGTGTGTGTGTGTGTGTGGTGTGAGAGAGGAGAGAGAGAGAGAGGTGTGTGTGTGTGTGTGTGTGTGTGTAGAGAGGGTGTGGTGGTGTGTGTGTGTGTGTGTGTGGTGTGGTGTGTGTGTGTGTGTGTGTTGTGTGTGTGTGTGGTGTGTGT
The DNA here is from genome assembly GCA_030674155.1 of Stramonita haemastoma. Taxonomy (NCBI): domain Eukaryota; kingdom Metazoa; phylum Mollusca; class Gastropoda; order Neogastropoda; family Muricidae; genus Stramonita; species Stramonita haemastoma. The sequence continues at coordinate 22,355 of JASPKP010001405.1, forward strand.
GTGTGTGTGTGTGTGTGTCAGTGCAGCATTCTCTTTTCTTGCTCCATCTATCCACACCATATTCACACTAAATCACAATACACAAAATTTCCATAATTTGCAGCTTTTAATTTGCAAAAAAAAATGTAGAGGCATTATGGCACAAGAATGTTAAGCAGTAGAAGAGTTACGGGGATCTCATTTAGTATTGTTTGTATGAATTTTGGTTTGAAATTGGAAGCACAAAAACAGTGCTTTCACAACATCAACTTATTATTTGTATTGATGCACTGACAGGTGCTATAGTCTGTTTATGAGATTCATATCTAGTATATAAAAAAATTAATCATAAACAGGGCATATTACAAAAAGTTCATTTTTCTCACGAAGTATCATCTGTTATATCACATTAGACGCTTTGTAAAAGCTTGAAAAGGCGTAGCATTCTGTGTTTGTCTCTCTGTCTGTATCTGTTTATAGAAAGTGGTATCATTGTACCAATGGACATGTAATACTGTATACTTTCTACTGTGATCATGTACACTTTCTGCCAATGTAAACTTTCTGTCCTAGAAATGTATATTTATTGACATTTATGTATTTGTTCCTTTTATCATTTCCTGCGCATTCGTCTAAGCAAAGCTCTTGCAAAACATTTCACATTTTGCAGGCAGAACACTAAAAGCAAACAGCAAGCATGAACTGATAAAATCTCAGGTTGAGCTCCATATTCCGTTGCAGTCCTCGTGTCCTGTGTGTCATCATGTAGGGTCCAGCTCATTCTGTTTCACACCAAGTGTTGTCGGTGTAGTTGAGTTCCTTGAAGCGAGCATCTTTCTTGAAGGGATACGCCAGAACAGGTTCCACCTCCTCCGCCTTGTAGAGTTTCAGCAGCGAGTGCATGAACAGGACCACAGCTGGCTTCTCCTTGGCGAGGTCCTTCTTCTCTGAGGGGTCCGCTGTCATCAACAGAGCCAGTGTGTCAGGGCTTTACAGAGGTCAGGGAGGATTATCAGATCTTTTGATACAGTGTGTGTGAGGTCTTTACAGAGATCAGGAAGGATTATCAGATCTTCAGATGCAATAACAGTGCTTGTCAGGTCTTTACAGAGATCAGGAAGGATTATTAGATCTTCAGATGCAATAACAGTGCTTGTCAGGTTTTTACAGAGATCAGGAAGGATTATCAGATCTTCAGATGCAATAACAGTGCTTGTCAGGTTTTTGCAGAGATCAGAAAGGATTATCAGATCTTTTGATACAATAACAGTGTTTGTCAGTTCTATACAGAGCTAGAGATCAATAGGGATTATCAGATCTTTTGATACTATAACAGTATTTATCAGGTCTTTACGAATATCATTCAGGATTATGAGAGATCTTTTAAGACGGTAACAGTGTTCACTAGATCTGTACAGATTAACAACAATTGTCAGAAATATTGTAATACAGTGAGCGTGTTTCTCATGTGTTTACAGATATCAGTAAGGCTTGTCAGAGGTCATACAATATGGTAATAGGGTTTTTCAGGTCATTTTGTCTGTGTGTGGCTGTGGCAGTATGTGCATGTACTGTCTGTTGTTGTTCTTACTTCCTGATCTTCAACAAAAATTCATATCATCATGATTATACAATACGGTCATATCATCACGGTCATACAATATGGTCATATGATCATGGTCATACAATACATCATATCATCATGGTCATACAATACGGTCATATCATCATGGTCAGACAATTCGGTAACAGGGTTCGTCAGATATTAATTTTTTGACTACATGTGGCTGTGGCAGTGTGTGCATGTACTGTCTGTTGTTGTTCTCACGTCCTGCTCCCTGGCAAAGAATCAGCCCACTCACCTTTCAGGTTGTACAGCTCACACTTATGACAGTCTCCTTTGACTTGGACACTACCAGGCCTGAATTTCTCCAGCACCCTCAGAATGGAGTCCATGGTCCAGTGTCCCCTTCGCCGTATCTTCTCAAGCCCTTTCAGTCCAGTGAGAGAACTGAAAGCTTTCATCACCTTGACTTCATCACTCTCATAGGGTCTCCTCTCCATGTCCCCCTCTCTCTTGTGTCTGGTGAGGGCAGAGCCATGCACAGCCAGGTCCTGGCCCAGGTCGTCCACGCTTCTCCTCCTCCTGCGGGCTTGGAAGGCTTTGGGGTCACCTTCGATCAGCTTGTACTTGCCAGCCCTGTGTGAGAACAGGGGCTGAGTTAGGAAAAGCTTACACACTGCACTGAGTCTGATGCTGTGGTGAGGAAATATACGTTACGCTGATGAAATACGCTGATGAGAACTTTTACACACATACATACATACAACAGAGAGAGAGAGAGAGAGAGAGAGAGAGAGAGAGAGAGAGAGGAGAGAGAAGAAGAGGAGGAGAGGGAGAGAGAGGAGAGAGAGAGAGAGAGAGAGAGAGAGAGAGAGAGAGAGAGAGAGAGAGAGAGAAGAGAGAGAGAGAGAGAGAAGAAGAGAGAGAGAGAGAGAGAGAGAGAGAGAGAGAAGAGAGAAGAACACACAGAAAGGACCCAATGTGACTAGAGAGTTGTCTCTGGTAGTATTCTGTTGAAAAAAAGCCAACACTAACAGGAAACGCAAAGATGTGTGGTGTGTAGTTGTGCTTTTTCATTGGAGAAAACTACCTGAATTTCCAGGACAGCAGTTTCTGTGGCAGAAAGTAGTATGCACTACAATGCATAGCAATCCCAGCTATATGGAATTCTAAAACGCATCAAAAAAATGGTCTCTCAAAACTCAAGATAAAGGTGATCAATATTTGACAGAACAAACAGGCAAAACAGTGTACAGTTGGGTGCTTGTTCTGATTAAGAAACAACAAACACCTTGTACATTGCCTGCATTCAGGAAAGAAAGCAGTAAAGGCTTGAAGGATTGTCTTTATTAAGAATAAAAAAGCTGAACGTTTCCAGTGGTACATGCAGGACAATGCGTGGTGTACCACAGGGATCTGACCTGATGGCTGCATTGTCTCCATGGATGTTGTAGATGAAGGTTTGCCTGGGACTTTCAGAACCGTACCGCAAGTGATTCCACTGATCTACACCATCCACATCTGGAAAAAAGGGAAATGAAAGACAAATTAAAGGAAGTGAAATAAAAAATATATATATATAATAATGCATAAAGAAACAATACAAAGTAAAACATGGACCGCAATCTCCTTTGAAAGGATGCAAGAATATCAATATTAATTAAAAACATGAAGATCATTGCAAACGCAAACGAAATAAGCAGCAAAAATATAGCTTATCATAATTGCATGATTATTGTCAATAATTCCTCTCAAATGGGGATTGATTCATTTGTTTTTTAAATCAGAAGAGGTTTTATTCTTTAGTTTCAAATCAAGCTAACAGGAAGACGAAAGTTCTATAAAATGGGTTTCCTTTTCTGTCGTTGATAGATTTTTAACCCCCAAAAATACTCGAGCAAAAAGAAATATAATAATAGAAAAAGAGAGAGAGAGAGAGAGAGAGGAGAGAGAGAGAGAAGAAGAGAGAGAGAGAGAGAGAGAGAGAGAGAGAGAGAGAGAGAGGAGAGAGAGAGAGAGAGAGAGAGAGAGAGAGAGAGAGAGAGAGAGAGAGAGAGAGAGAGAGAGAGAGAGAGAGAGAGAGAGAGAGAGAGAGAGACACTATCACAAAAATATGTACATACTTCCTGCATCAACTCCAGCAGCTGAGAGGATTGTAGTGAACCAGTCTGAAATGTGGAACAGACTGAACACACACACACACACACACACACACACACCACACACACACACACACACACACAACCACACACACACACACACACACACACACACACACACACACACAACACACACACACACACACACACACCACACACACACACACACACAACACACACCTATGATAAAGCATTCTACAGCTACTAATCCTTCAATCTCAATCTATCACTGAAGCGTTTCTATTTAAGACAATGTAAAGCAAGGAAGGCAGTCACGAAACTCCTCACTTGCATCATGCAACTGGGAGGGCGTCATTTGGTAAGTCCAGCTGAGGAAGGTAAAGAAATCAAGAACCATGTGGTGTTGACTAGACCAATCAATATCATTGATAGATAAAGCCAGTGTATTACACACACACACACACATCAACACACACAACACACACACACACGCACCACACACACACACAAGCACACACACACACCACACACACACACACACACACACACACACACACACACACACACACACAACACACACACACACACACACACCACACACACACACACACACACACACACACACACACACACACACACACACACACACACACACACACCACACACACACCACACACACCACACACACACACACACACACACAGAACAATGCTTTAACAGTAAAGTTCATGTGATCAATAATCTAAAAATATCCAGACGTTTTCTTTTTTAAGTTTTTTTTGGCAGGTAACCTTACAAGTATTCCTTATGGAAGGGTAGTAGTTTTCCATTTTAAAGTGAAGCAGATAATACTGTGGAATACATTTTCTAGTGCTGTGTATTCAATGAAACCAATGAAAAACCCTGGGGGGGATGGAGGCTAAAATCCCAGTCAATGACATCCAGAACTCTGTTGTAATGATGGTAAAATGAACACAGGTAAATAAATGAAGGGCAAAAGAAAATGAGTAGCCAGAAATATGAGAAGTGAAGAGAGACAAGGGACAGGTGAGTTAAAGGTGAGGTAGTGAGTCACTCACTCATCACTGGTACGGGGAGTGTTGGTCAGCAGTCCTGGGCTATAGGCCATACTGGGCACTTTGACCCCTCCTTCATACAGTGTGGTTTTCCTTTCCCTCAGGGGGTCATTGTTGGCTGAGAAGTGAGTGTCCCCTCCATTCTGTCACAACAATCATGGGATAGTCATCACAAGAAAAAGACTGATGATGATTGTGATGGGGAGAATGAATATGAAGAAGACAACAACAATGAAGATAGAGTCCACTTCTGGATGAAACAACAGTCAATAAGTTTTAGTAGTCCCCCCCCCCCAAGGTGCAAAAAAAGGTTGAATGTCATACTGGCCAAGAAATTTGCTTGGTTGATGTTTCTTCAGATGTGTATAACATATTGCCCAAGGTGAAATGTATACTCCAAAGGGTAGTGTTCAACTATTTTGCATGATTGCTTTTGCATAATCTGTATTGGACAGTTAGTTTTTGGCCTATGGGCTCATTGCTTTGTTGTATGAGGCGTTTAAATTTATAATGTAAAAAGGCGGCATTGTAAATACGGTTTGGGAAAGGTAACAACAGAATTTTTTGGGGCAAGAGAGTTTTTAAACTCATGCCCGTGTTCCTTCAAAAAGCTTTTTTACCCCCCCCCCCCCCAGTGGGATAAGCAACCCCAAAATTAAGACAGCATTGCAAAAATTTTGTGATTAAATCTTTCATTGGGGAAAAACAATTTCCCCCCCAATCTCTTTCATTTAACCCCTCTCTCTCCTTCCCCCATCTCCTTCCATCCTCTCTTCCCCTCTCTCTCCCCCCCTCCCTCCCTTCCTCCTCCCTCCCTCACAACTCACATTTCCCCCCCTTTTCTCCTCCTCCCCTCTCTCCTCCCCCCTCTTAACCCCTCTCCTCCTCCTCTCTCCTCTTCCTCCCTCTCCCCCCTTTTCTTTTCCCCCCCTCTCCTCTCTCCCCCTTCCCCCTTTTTCCCTCCCTCCCTCCTCCTCCTCTCTCCCCCTCTCCTCTCCCCCCCAACTCACATCGACTGGAAGATAATCAGAAATGTTTTTCCAGGATATTTTTCCCTTTTTCAAATGTATCCCCAAACCCCTTTGCCAACCCGCGTCCATTTCTGTGATGGAAACCCGGGTGGGAAGGGGGCCCTTTAGAGCCCGGAAAGGGAAGAGGCAAAACACAGACAGAATAAATGGCAAAACAGACAAATACAGTACACAGAAAAAAGGAATAAAGGCAAAACAGACAGAAATAAAAAGATACACAAGGGATAAAAAGGCACACAGACAGAATACAGAAACACAACAGATATAAAGGCACACAGACAGAAATACAGAAAAAACAGGGAGAAAAAAAGGGCCCTAGACAGAACTACAGATACACCGAGGAAAAAAGGCACACAGCAGAATACAGATACACGAATGGAAAAAAAAGGGACACAGACAGAAATACAGATACACAAACAAAATAAAAGGCACACAACCCGAAATTTCAGATACACGACAGAAAAACAGATACCAAAAGAGGGAGAAAAGGGCACAGAGACAGAAATAAAAAGATACACCCGAGGGGATAAAAAAAGGGACACAGACAAAATAAAAAATCCCCATAGGGATAAAAAGGCCCCCACAGACAGAAATACAATACACAAAACAAAAATACAGGGTCCCCAAGGGAAAAAAAAGGCCAACCCAAAACAAAATCCCGGAAAACACAACAGATATAAAAAGGGACACACCAGAAATACAGATACACAGAGGGAAAAAAGGGGACACAGATATAAAGACAAAACAGATAAAAGACACACAGATATAAAGACACACAGACAGAAATACAGATACACAGATTTTACATTTTTTAATCGTGTTTACTCCCACAGAGATTTTTTAAATTTGTGAATAATTAAAAAGACAGAATCAAATAAGTGTATGATACATATTTCGTTAGATTTAAAAATGTAGAACATACAAAGCTCCTTAAATTTATAACCCGTCCCTTCAAAAGCCCTCAAAAATTTAAAGACAAAAAGTTTAAAATACTTAAAGTACATACCCCAACAAATTTTTCCAAGAAAATCCTTCTGTTTAAAA
>JASPKP010001406.1:0-12500 GCA_030674155.1 Stramonita haemastoma
TTTTTTTTGAAGGGGGTTTTAAAAAAACACTCTAGATGGTGGTTCTGACAAGAAATCTTGGTTTATCTCATTAACACAACTTGCAGAGAGTACACTCAAACCCAAACGATCCCCAGGGTGACTGAAAAATTCATAATATTTTTTTTTTATGTTTCTTATTTTAGTCACTGCTAACTTGAACCCCCCACCTTTAGTTAACATGAGTGATGAGTTAAAGGCTCTAACCACCAAACCTGTCCTGCCCCCCCCCCACCCCCACCCCACACCCCAGAAACTTTGTGCCTCCAAAATGCTGTAAATCAATATTATGAATGCTTACACACATTGGGTGTTGATATCTATCAGATCTGATGCTGCAGGTGCAGTCATCATGCAAATGACTTCAACAGAGGCTGCTGTTATCATCGCTGTGCATACAGACAGCATTAGGAATTGCCATTAGTGCAATGATGGATGAAATGAGCACTCCTCCCCTCATTGCTTTGAATGCTGCTTTCGCTTAACTCTTTTCTCTTTTCCTTAACAGTGGTGTGTGCGTGCGTGCGTGCGTGTGTACACATGCGTGCGTGCGTGCATGCGCGCGTGTGTGTATGTGTGCATGTGTGTATGTATGTGTGTGTATGAGTGTGTTGTGTGTTGTGTGTGTGTGTGTGTGTGTGTGTGTGTGTGTGTGTGTGTGTGTGTGTGTGTGTGTGTGTGTGTGTGTGTGTGTGTGCTTTCTTTAATTTAACGTCTGTTCACTCGAAGTGATATAAGACACACACAAAAAGAAAAGATGAAGAGTAATAAAAGTTTGTCACATTCAATGTATGTATGTAGTATGTATGTATGTATGTATGTATGTATGTATGTATGTATGTATGTATGTATGTATGTATGTATGTATGTATGTATGTATGTATGTATGTATGTATGTATGTATGTTTGTATGTTGTATGTGTGTGTGTGTGTGTGTGTGTATGTATGTATGTATGTATGTATGTAGTATGTATGTATGTATGTATGTATGTATGTATGTATGTATGTATGTATGTGTGTGTGTGTGTGTGTGTGTGTGTGTGTGTGTGTGTATGTATGTATGGTATGTATGTATGTATGTATGTATGTATGTATGTATGTATGTATGTAGTATGTATGTATGTATGTATGTGTGTGTGTGTGTGTGTGTGTGTGTGTGATTGTGTGTGTGTATGTGTGTATGTGTGTATGTGCGTGCGTGTGTCTGTGTGTGTGAATGAACACACTAGTGTATTTATTCATAACTGTCTGTGTTAGTGTGTGAGAACACGTGTGTAAAATATTATTATAATATGTGTATCTGTGTGGGCCTAGTGAGTGGGTGTATGCAAGCATACACGCATGCATTCATGCATATGGGTGTGCATGCACCTATACCGCATAGTGTTTTTAGTGTGTGTGTTTGTGTGGTTTTGTGTGTGTATGTGTGTGTGTTGTGCGTGTGAGTATGTATGTGCTCGCGCACGCAGTTGCATGTGTATGTGTGTATGTGTGTCTCTGTGTGCCTGTGCCTGTGTGTCTGACTGTGTCTGTGTTCCATCAGAAAAGAAACCCCTCTTCGTGATGATAATCTCTGGCGGTATTTTGCAGAGAACTAAAGGGCCAGATGACAGATCAGTCATCATTAACTGATGGCTCGTTAGCCTGTCTGCGTCCTTTCCAAACAGATTGGTGGAACACGGCCTGAAGCAGTCACTGAGTGCATTCTCATTTCTGCAGTAACTGTGCTGCCTTGACCGCTTGATACAGACTGATCTGACTTCTTCTGCAACTCCTGAGGAATCTTCGGAGCATATCGTTTTCAACATTTTAGTCACAGTGTGCTGAGCAAGTTGAGGCTGGCTAAGCTCATGCTTGTCTGGATGGCAAAAAATGTTTTGTATGCATCTTCGAGGTATATTTGTGCCAGAAGTCTGTGGTGGTCCACTCCTCTATCAAAGTTTGGATCATTTTATTTTAAAATGTGCGCTAAATGTTAAGTATGCAGTTCGTTTGTTCGTGCAGGGGACCACGTTTCTTTTTTTATAATCTGGCTTGCATGTGTGCACACATTTGAGTTTGCTAAAACTATAAATTGTTATTGATTGCTTGTGGTTGTATAGAACGAGTGCAACGCTTTGATTTTTTTACAAATACAAGCCTATATAAATTCAAATATTATTATTATTATCATCATCACATCATCGACATCATCATCATCATCATCATCACATCATCATTATTATTATTATTATTATTATTATTATTATTATTTATTATTAAAATTATTATTATTAACACATCAACATTTATCATCATCATCATCATCACATCATCATCATCATCACCATCATTTATTATTATTATTATTATTATTATTATTATTATTATTATTATTATTATTATTATCATTAATAATTAATTATCATTATTGAATGATGGAGTTAGAATACGTGTAGACACTTCAATACAGAAAGTTCAAACTCGAAAAAACCCCCCACCCCCCACCCCACCCCCACCCCCGTCCCGCTACGCAACTTACCCCCGTCAGAATGCTGGGGCCGGGCGGCATAAATAGCATCCCCCCCTTCTAAAATTTTCTCCGGGAACTTTTCACCCCATTTTTTTTTCTGCGGTTTCCTTTTATCCCCGTCACCTCCTTTATGTCTATTCTTTGCCTTTTTGGTCTATATTCTGCTGCCTTTTTTACTTGAAAGATTTAAAAGTTTATTTTTTTTCCCCATGCCAAAGTCAGATGGGGGGGGGCCTGACGCTTTTTAACGCAGCGAAAAAAAAATTTTTCGCTCAAAATAAACAAAAAAAATTTAATTACTGTAAAAACGTTCGACGACAACAACAACAAAAAACGACGACAACGAAAAAAAAAAAAAATTTTCCCAAAAAAAAAAAAATTTTTCTAAAAAAGGGGAAATTGCGAAGAAGAAGTAGAATTGCAAAAAAGGGGCAAAGAAGAATTGCAAAAAATTGCGAAAAAGGGGGAAAGAGTTAATTGCGGCGAAAAAAAGAAAAAGAAGAATTGCAAAAAATTGCGAAAAAAGAATTGGGGAAGAATTCGAAGAATTAAAAAAGAATTGCGAAGAAAAAAAGAAGAAAAAAAAAAAAGGGGAAAGAAGAAAAAGAAGAAAAAAAACCCCAACAAAAACAACAAAAAAAAAAAACCCCAACAAGCGACTTACAGCAGTGAGGGAAAATCAATGCCCTTAACCCCCCTAATTTAAAAAATTTTCCCAATTTTCGGGACTAGGCTTTTTTTTCCTGCCCCCCCTTCCTCTTCTCTCTCCCCTCTCTTCCCCCCTCTCCTCTCTCTTCTCTTCCTCTCTCTCGTTTTCCTCTCCCCTCTTCCTCTCTCTCTCCCCTTTTCTCTTCTCTCCCTCCCCTCTCTGGGGGGGGGTTATGAGTGTATAAGCTTAAGTTAAACAGGGGATTGTAGAAAAACAGATATGTGTTTTAAGTAAATTTTTTTTCCTACAAATCTTTTCTTTTCCATTTGTAATTTGGGGGCCAAAGGGCCCAAATTTTAAAAATTTAAAAATCATTTCATTTTTTCAGTTTCATTTTTCTCCCCTCTCTCTCTCTCTCTCTCTCTCTTCTTTTTTCCTCCCCCCCTCTCTCTCCCCTCTCTCTCTTTCCTCTCTTCTCTCTCTCTCCCCCACCCCCCTTTGTCCCTTTTTCCCCTCCCCACTTCCCAAACTCTTTTCCTTTGAAAGGGGGGGGGGGGAAAAAATTTGGCCCTTTTAAGGGGTTTTTTGAAGGAAAACCTTTTTTGCAAAAATTTTGTCTGCTCCTTTTTAGCTGCAGTGTTCGTAAGGGGGGGCCCCCATTTGGGGTTTAAAAAAAAAACGGGGGGTGTAAAGGGGGAAATATAGAATAATTCTGTGGGGGGTGTCTTTTTTGTCAAAAATACCATTTGCCCCCTATTTGCAGTGTTTATCTTTTTTGGGTTGCTTGTTCGATTGTTTGATTCTTTATTGGATTGTTTCTGATTTCACTAAAAAAAAGGGAAAAGGGGGGAAAAGTGTTTTTAAAAGTTTTAATTTTTCTTAACCCCTTGTCGAAATCAGACAGCGACTAAATTTGTTGTTTATAAGCAAAAAAATTAATGTGTTGTTCTCCCCGGGTTAAAAACGCCTCCCCAAAACAGGCCCAGGGGAAAATTTCCTTTTTTTCCCGCGAAAAAAGCCTGGTGATTTTTAAGGGGGAAACCTTAGTCGGTATTGGGTTTTTTTTTTTTACAATACCGTAACACCAAAAACCCAAAAAATTTTGACTAGTTTTAAAAAAAAAAACAACTTTTAAAAAAATTTTTAAAGGGCTAATGACAAACTCATGAAAAAATTTTTTAAAAATTTACTGAGGACTGATGGACTTGCCTTTTAAAACAAGCAACAAATTAAACCCCAAACCCAAACCCAAAAAAACCCCCCCAAACCCAAACCCAAAATTAGGGGGCAAAGAATAAACTGACTACTCCACCGACCACCCCAACCCCAAAAGGGGCTAACTAACCAACTAAAAAAAGGGGAAACAAAAAAAACGGGGCTGACGGGGCGACTGACTAACAAAAACTAACTGACAAAAAAAAATAACAAAAAAAACTAACTAACAAAATAACTAACTAACTAACTAACTAATTACTAACAAAAATAACGTTTTTAAAAAGGGCCAAAAAAACTATCAAAAAAATTTTAAACCCTTTTAATTAACTATAAAACCCAACTAACAAACCCCAAATAACTAACAAAATAACAAAAAAACCCCAAACCCAAATAACTAACTAACAAAAATAACAAACCCAAAACCCAAAAAAATTTAAAAAAAACAAAAATAACTAACTAACAAAAAAAACAAAAATAACTAACTAACTAACTAACTAATCCAACCTTTTTCCCAAAAATTGATAATTTAAAAAACATTTTATCTATTTTTTTTTAAAAAGTTTTTTCCCTTTTTTCACCAAAATTTCTCTGCCTGAAATTTTTGGGTTTTCCCCCTTTTTCGCGGGGGGTTTCTTTTGCCACAATTTTGGGAGGCCCCCATTATAAATTTTTTTTTTCCTTTTTCCGGGCTGTAACTGTTTTTCCCCCCCCCCTTTTTCCCCCCCCCACCCCCCCCCCCCCAAAAGGGGCCTTTTTTTCCCACAGATTTTCCCAAATACAAAACACCCAGACCCTTCCCTTTAGGTCCAAGGGGTGGTGGGGGGGGGGGGGGGGGGGGAAATTTTTTTGGGGCCCCAAAACCCCCTTTTAACAAATTTGGGCTGATAGTTTCAACCCACCCAAACCCCAACCCCCAAACCAATCCACCAAATTTTCCTCCCCCAAAAACCCCGGGTTTTTTTTTTTTTGGTTTTTCCCTTTTCCCAAATTTTAAAAATTGTTTTCCCTCTCTCTTCTCTCTCCTCTCTTCTCCCCTTTTTCTCTCTCCCTCTCTCTCCCCTTTCTCTCTCTCTCCCCCTCTCTCTCATCTCTCTCTCTCTATCTTTTGCTGAATTATAGGCCCTATTTTTAAATTTTTTTAAAAAAAATTTTTTTTTTTAATGTATCTAATGGGGTTTCCCCCATCTTTTTAAAAAAACCCCTTTTTTTTTTTTCCAAAAACTCATAAGCTGAATTTTTTAATTTTTGGGGTTGGGGGGGTTTTTTTTTTTGTTTTTTTTTGTTTTTGTTTTTGTTTTTTGGGGGTTTTTTTTTTTTTGTTTTTTTTTGGTTCTGTTTTTTTTCGGGGGGGGGGGTGTTGTTTTTTGTTGGTTTTTTTTTTGGGTTTTTTTGGGTTTTTTGTTTTTTTTTTTGGGGGGGGGGGCCTGCTTTTTTCCCAAAAAATTTCAGAGAAAGGACCGGTTGAAAACAAGTATGTGCATGCTTCCCCCTTTTTCCCCCTTGGAAAATAAAGCTTTTCAACCCTTTTTTTCCCCTCCCCCCCTCTTTTCTCTCTTTTTCTCCCCCCCTTCTCTTCCCCCTTCTTTTCTCTCTCCCCTCTCTCTCTCTCTCTTCCCCTCTCTCTCCCCGCACCCCATCATAAAAATTTCCCTTTTTTCTCGGTGCATTGTTTTTAAAAAGGGGGTTTTTGGGGTAAATTTTGCCTTTCGCCCCCCCCCCCCCCTCCAAACCCCCCCCCCCCCCTTACCCTTTCCCCCCCCCCTTTTTCCCCAAATTTCCCCCCCCCCCAAAATTCACAAAAAAAAAAAATCCTCCTTTCTTTCTTTTTTTTTCATTTTTTTCCATTCTTCCCCCCCCCCCCCCACTCCCCCCCTTTTCCCCTCCCCCCCCCCCCCCCTGGGCCCCTTTTTTTAGAGCGCGGGGGGGGACAGAGGGGAATTGTCCCCTTTTCTAAAAGGGGCCGGGGGGTCAGAGGTCACGGATGAGTCACGTTCGGTGTTTTTTTTGGATCCCTTTTTTTCTGGGGGGTATCTTTTTTTGTTTTTTGAAAGGGTGGTTGTTTTTTTTTTTTTTTTTTTTCTTCGCCCTTTTTTTTTTATAAGACAAAATAGTCGTTAAAAAAAGGGGTTTTGTGGGGGTGGTCCCCCGTCATTAAAAAGGGGTTGAGCCCCCTTTTTTGGGGGTGTAACGGTAACTGAGGGGCGGGGTTTCCAGTCTCTACTGAGATGTTGGTTTTTTTTTGAGATGGGGCGAGGGGGGGGGGGGGGGGGGGGTTTTCGCCCACGGCATTTTTCCCAAAGTTGACCGGGGGTAAAATTTTCCCCCTTTTTGTGCCCCATTTTTACCCCATTAAAAAAACCCCGGGTTAAATTTTCGTTTTTAAAAAAATTTGAAAAAAACGCTGACATAAATTAGGGGATCTTTAACGGCTTATCTGATCATAAAGGGGGCCCCTTAAAAGGGGCGGGGGGGCCGGGTTTTTGCACTTGAAGTTGAACCGGGGGAGATAAAAAAAATCCCCCCCCAAAAAAATTCCCCGGGGGACCCCCCCCAAAAAAATTTTTTTTGTTTTTTTGTTTTTTGCAATAGTGATGGGGCAATATAAAGTTGACAGTAACGGTAACAAAAACTATATCATGTTTTAAAAAACAAACAACAGGGGGGTTATGTCAGATTTTTTTTTTCCCCCTTTTATAATACATAACAAAAAATTCGAAAAACTGTGTTTTTTTGGGGGTTTTTTCTGCTATTAGCTAATTTTAAATGTTGATGTTAAAAGGGGTTGTTTTCCCATTCTGACACCATGCTTTTTTGGTAAGCCAACTTTTTTGAAATAGAAAGTTATTTTTCGCGGGGAACGACTTTTTAAAGCACAGGACTGAAGGGGGGGTGTTTGGGGAAACAGCCTGTTTTGGGGTGAGGGAAAATCCTAGCACCCTTTTCCTTTTAAAACCATCCCCGGGAACTGTAGGGGCCCCAAAAAGCGAAAGGGGAGACAAAAAACCCAAAAGGGTTTTAAAAAAGTAAAATTTTCCCCCCCCCTAAGGGGGGCGGCCCCCCAAAGCTCTCCCCTATCATCAAAACCTTCCACACGCCACACTAAACGTGCAAAACACAACACCACAACAAGAACTTTAAAAACCCGTTCCCCCTTTTTGTAAGAGTAGGCCATTGGGGGGCCGGGGGGGGGAAAAAAGAGGGGGGGAGTTTTTTAAAAAAAAATGAAGGGGACGGGGGGACTGGTTTTAAAAAAACACAGGGGTGTTTTTTTCAATTACCTTTTAATTTTAAAAGAAAAGAAAAAAGGAAGACAGAAAAACCCCGACACAGACAAAAGACACAGACACACAGACACACAGACACACAGACACACAGACCCCCCACACAACACAAAAACACAAAAACACACAAACCCAAAAAAACACACACACACACACACCCCACCCCACATACAACAAACAGACGAACAGACGAACAGCGAACAAAAAAAAAAAAAACGAAAGATAAAAAAAAAAAGCTTTGAAGCCCCCGGGGAACAAAATTTTAAAATTTAAAAAGTGTTAAAATTTTCAAACAGTGTTTTACACTTCAACGTTTTGGAGGGTCAAAAAAAACCCAAACCCCCCCCAACCCGGGGTTTTGGGTTTTAAAAAAAAAAAAGACCCAAAATTTCCCCCTACCTATTTTTTGGGGAAACAAAAAGCCAATCCCATACCTGGTTTTGGTGTAAAAAAAAAAACCCCCAAACCCAAACCCCGTTTTGGTGAAACAAAAAAACCCAAAATCATCCCCCGGGGTTTGGGGGGAAAAAAAAAAAGCCTTTTTTCATCCCCCTTTTTTTTTTTTTTTTTAAACAAAAAAACCAACCCCCCCAAAAACCGGGGTTTTGGGGGAAAAAAAAAAACCCCTCCTCATCCCCCGTTGTTGTTTTTTTTTAAACAAAACACCAACCCCTTTCCGTTTTGGTAAAAAAAAAACGGGGCCCAAACCCATCCCGGGGTTTTTTGGGGAAAAAAAAAACCCCCAACCCCCAAAAACCGGGTTTTTTATGAAAAAAAAGACCCCCAAACCCCATACCTGGTTTTGGTAAAAAAAAAAGACCCCCAACCCCCTCCCCGGTTTTAAAAAAAAAAAAGAGCCAACCCCCCCAATCCCCCTGGTTTTTTTGAAACAAAAAAACCCCAAACCCCATACCGGGTTTTTGGGGGAAAAAAAAGACCCAAAACCCCAAAACCTGGTTTTTGGGGGAAAAAAAAAAAGGGCCCAAACCTCAAAAACCCTTTTTTTGGGGAAAAAAAAAGAGCCAACCCCCCCCCTAAAAACCCCCCTTTCTCACCAGATCCCCAAAGGGGACGGGATAGCCTAGTGGTCAGAACATTGCGCTGGCAATTTGACGACCCGGGTTCGAGTCCCGTTCGAGGAGATTTTTTCTCCTGGGTTAACATCAGTGCTGACTCCACTCTCTCCCAAATCTTCGATGAACTTTAAAACCGAGGCCCCGTGAGCGAACGAAACGCAAACATCTTACGCACACTTTAAATTCTGTTCCGCTTTTCGAAAAGAGTAGGCCCATCGTGTGCCGGGGAACAGACACATTTTCCAAAACTGCATACACAGAGGACGGATGTAAAAAAAAAAAAAAGGACAAGAGTGCTTATCCCATCATCTCGATGTAAAAAATAAAAAATGAATAAACAAATAAATAAATAAATCCCCAATGGCGTCTTGCTCCTCACCCTACCAGAGGTCTAAAAAAATATCATCACCATTCATCCCACCTTTTCCTTTAATTTCGTTTTCACCCACTTGTGTCCTTATTTATTTTGCTAACAGTTTATGGCACACGCTACCGGGCATTTTCTAATGTAAGCCCCCTCCTTCATGCGTATCTACATGAGCAAAGAAAGGGGAAAAAAAAAAAAGATACTCAGGCAGGTTTTTTTTTTCTTTGCACAAAAATAATATACTTGTTTCTTGCTCTGCTCCTCTCTACGTAAAGACTTCTTTTTTCCCATCCCCCTTCCACACCCCACCCTCCCCTCCCCAGAAAACAAACCACAAAAAAATACTAAACAAAATAAAATAAAACCGCGACAAATACAAGACAACTTCGTTGACTTTGAATCACAAAAAGCTCTCTTTCCAAGTGCACATCCCCTGTAACTGTTATTTTTTTTGTATTCTGTATTTCAAATGTTCGATCACATATCACTCCTTCCCCCCCCCCTCTCTAGTTTGTTTAATTTGAAGAACAAGAAGAACAAGAAGAACGAGAAGGAGCAAGAGCAAAAAAGAACAAGAAAAAGAAGAACAAAACTACAAAACTAAAAAAAACAAACAAGAACAAACAAGAACAACGGAACAGGAACCAGAACAAGAACTCTCGACTGATTTTGTTGTAGACATCTCCAACTCCAAAACACAGCAGTAATTTACACGCATACACGCACGCTCGCACCGCCACGCACGCATACACAACAACCCCCCAACACACACACACCCCACACACAATAAACAGCCACAACAACAAGACAACTTTGCTGACTTCGAATCACACACACACACACCACACAAACACACACACACACCCACACACACACACACACACACACACAAAACACAAACACACACACAAACACACACAGAGCACAGCACAGCACAGCACAGCAAAAAACCCCAACACACACACACACAACACACACACACACAAAAACACACCACACACAACCACAACACACACACGCACACACACAACACAACCCACCCAACCCCAAACCCCAACCCAACCAAAAACCAAAACACACACCCCTCTCTTTTCGCCCTTGCACATTGTAAATTTAACCTTCACCCTTTATTCTCTTACCATGCTCGCACCTTTTGATGGCGACCATAATCAGGCCTGCGTCCTGATATTACCCGTTATTTTCCCCTTCTGAAACTAAACAGTTACGTCGTGGCAAGCGAACTTTACAGTAAGAACAGAAAAAAGTAGGCAAACAAGATGATGCCGGCTCCTGAGCTATAGATGGCTTCGACTGCATGCAGCCTTGCTACTACTAAACATGTAGAAGCAAGGACGGAGGGAGGAAAAAAGGGGGATTGGGGGGGGTGGGTGAGGAGGTGGGGGTGGGGCAAAAGTGGCAAAAAAAGATGAAACGGGGGCAATGGGCCATATCGTAGTGACGTGGGGGACTGGAAGGTCATCAAGACGAATCCCCACCCCAGTTTTGTCCCTGCTTCTCCTCGTTGTCCCCCTCCAGGCACCCCCAGAGAAAGGAAGGAAATGGCGGCAAGCAGGGCCCCAAACTCCCCTCTCTCTCCTCCCTTTCCCTCTTGGCGGCCCCTTTGGCCCCTTTTGGTAGGCCTAGCTAGGCCTACGGTGTGTGTTGGATCCTCGGCCACTTGGCACCATCCCCCCTGTGCTTGATGAATGTGCAGCTAGTAAGGCTGGCCAGGTCCCATAGAGCAGTGGCTGGGACCCTCTTCGCTTCTGTGCCTGTAGACCTACTTTGCTTGCCAAACCCCTTTCTCTACTCTCTACGCTTACCTACTCGCACTTCCTTTTTTTTATCCTTCTTTTTTCTGGGTGGGGTCTCATGTGTCTTTCTGTTTGTCTTCGTTTGTTTTTTCATGTCTTTTGGGGATGTTTGGGTTTTACAGGAATTTTCCCCCGAAATCTCTGCTCTTGCCCTTCTTTTTTTATATAATTATATATCCTTTTTTTTTGGTTTCCCTGTGTCTGTCTTTTGTCTGTCTGTCTGTCTTTTTTGTCTGTCTTTTTGTGTCTGTCTGTTTATCTGCGTGTTTGTCTGTTTTGTTCATGCAGGGGTTTTCCCTGCCTTGCCAGGTCTTTGCATTACATTTCCTTTTACATGATATCTTTTTTGTCTACAGCTCTGTTTGTTTATCTGTCTGTTCACCTGTCTGTTCACCTGTCTTTTTACCTGTCTGTTCACCTGTCTGTTTACCTGTCTGTTCACCTGTCTTTTTTACCTGTCTGTTTACCTGTCTGTTCACCTGTCTGTTCACCTGTCTGTTGATTTGTATGTCTGTATATAGGTTTTTTCATGCTATGCCAGGTCTCTGCTTTACATTTACTTTTATATTTTTTTCTGTGACTCTTGTTTGTCTGTCTGTTCATATGTTTGTCCATCTGTCTGTTCATTTGTTTGTTCATTTGTTTGTCTGTTCAAACTGTTTGACAATTCATCTATCTGTCCCTCTGTACAGGGATTCTCCTCACGGTCTCCTGCTCTGTTTCCCCCCTTAAAATGTGGTCTGTCTGCCTCTAAGGTCTGTCTGTCTGCTTGTCTGTCGTTTGTCTGTCTGCTTGTCTGTCTGTTTTGTCTGTCTGCTTGTCTGTCTACTTGGCTGGCTGGCTGGCTGGCTGTCACCTCTCTCACCTCTGTGAGATTCTGTCGTTTATTCCCTTGTTTGTCTATCTATCTATCTATCTATCTATCTATCTATCTATCTATCTATCTATCTATCTATCTATCTATCTATCTATCTGTCTGTTTATCTGTCTATCTGTCTATCTGTCTATGTATCTCTGTCTGTCTGTCTGTCCTGTCTGTCTGTCTGTCTGTCTGTCTGTCTGTCTGGCCTGTCATTCTATCATAGGTATGGCTGTCTCTCTGTTTGAAGATCATTGTATGTCTATCTGTCTGTCTTCCCGTCTGTCAGTCTGTCCGTCAATGTATGTGTGTGTGTGTGTGTGTGTGTGTGTGTGTGTGTGTGTGGTCTGTCTGTCTGTCTCTGTCTCTGTCTCTATCTGTGCGCTTGCTTGCTTGCTTGCTTGCTTGCTTACGTACGTGCATGCATGCTGTGTGCCTCACTGTTTTTGTTCTCACCTGTACTTTTGTCTCTATCTCTCTCTCTTGCATTTTCTATGCATGTAAGTTTTAATTTCCCTCTTCTCTCTTTCCCTTACCTGTCTCTATCAGTCTGTATCTACCTCTCTCTCTCTCCGTCTGTCTCCGTCTGACTCTATTTCTTTGCGTATCTGCGGTGTCTGTGGTGTCTGTGGTGTTTGTGGTGTGTGTCTGTCTGTGTGTCTGTGTCTGTGTGTCTGTGTGTCTGTCTGTCTGTCCCGTCTGTCTGTCT
>JASPKP010001406.1:22500-27500 GCA_030674155.1 Stramonita haemastoma
TTTTATTATCTGCTGCTATTTGTGGCCAGCCCTTTGATTACATAACCTCATATTCTTTTTCATACTGTTTTAGGAATATTAACACCACTCACAGTTAATTTTTCTTCAGAAGATGGAAATAAAAGCCACATGCGGATAGATAGAAACGCAACCAGCAGGTTTCTTTTTACCCCGTATTTCAAGGCACTTCATCACTGCCTGGCTATGTGTTCATGCAGGCCAGCACTGTTCCATGCCACTGCCAGTGACAGCGACGATGAAGAAGAAGAACAGACAGACAGAGCGGAGAATCAAGCCTGCTCAACATGGCCGCCTTTGATGCCCAGCGCTTTTGAACCTCACACACAAGAGAGCCAAGTGTTGCTGCATACAAAGAAATGACATTCTCTCCCTTTGACCACTCACCGTGTTAGCGCCGCTGATTGGATGGCTTCCTTCCGCTTGCTTGACCAATCAGGAAGCGCCGTTCAATTTGTCTGCCAGATCTGAGAACAGAGTTAGGAGGAGAAAAGGGGTCTACCAGTGTGGAAAGAATAGCCAGTGGGAGTCCAAAGTGGAATCAAGCCAGAGTAAACAAAACAATCTGACATAGCTGATAACATAAAGTCTTCACTTAAATATTGCCCAGAAAAGAACATTGGCAATATCATAAAGTTGAAATATTGGAAGGGGTTAACAAAACGAGGCTAGGGAAAAATGTTCTGTCAGCTTATGAAGACAGTTATATTTTTTTGTTATTTCAAAAGATAAAGATATGATTAGATTTTTTTTTAGACTGTACAAATTTATATAGAAAATGTTCATACTGCAAGAATAGGATTGAGTTAGTTTTCCTTGATGACATGATGTGGTAGTTCTTTGTTTTAAAACTAAAATCTGTCAATTGTGTGAAGCAGTGGATTTATGCAGGGATATACCTACCAGCTAAAGAGTAGTGGGTTCATACCCCACCAATGATTGTTTGGCGGGCCTGCCGGCGCTATAGAGTTAGTATGAATATAGGACCACATGAATGAGCATCATCCACTCTATGGATATGATATTGAGATCATGGCTTTGTGTACTGACCATCACTGCAGGGGTTGTTTCTCTCAGGTCTGGTTGGACTTGGGATGTATTATGATAGAAAGAATAGAGTGTAACCCTGTCATGTGACATTAAATCTAAACCTACCTCGCTGTCCCCAGCAATGTCATTATCATCTGTATCACTACTGGTCATTATGAAAAAAATCAGAAGGAAAGAAGAGAAACAAAGAGAGGCGGACAGAAATGAAAGGAAAGGAAACAACAGTGTCGGGTTTGGTGTTCCTTCATGTCCTGTTAACATTAATTAAGACCCAAAGGTTTTGTTGTTTTTTTGGTGTGTATTTTGTTTTTATTGAAAGTCTCATCTGCTTCTCTGCTTCCGGCGATTTTGTGTCAAAGCCTACAGTGTGTGGAGATCTGTGAAGGTTTTCGATGAAACATTGTTCGAAATCACCCAGGGTGGGTAGCTAACTAACTCAGTCTAGCTCCATGCCTGAGCTATTGGTGAAGCAAGGGGGTTGGCTTTGTTCGTTGTGTCCTGTTAACATAACACAGTCATGCAGCAGCCGACGCCATGTAGATGACCAACTAACAGTGTGAGACTTCATCTGTGCAAATGATTTTTTTTCGTTTCAAGTGATCAGTTAATTTAAATCAAAGACCATTTGAATCTATCTAAAACCTGTAAACTAGAAACCTGTCTCAATCTAAGAGACGAAACTTGATCTAACTCCCAAAAGTAACTTCCCGATAATAACACAACAGAACATTTCAAAGAAGATTCAGATTTTACTGTTCCAAACTGTATTTTTATAATAAATCAATCAATCGATGACTACAAAAATTCGGGTTCAGTTTACACTTATGTTTAGCTTATATTATATTTGGTAGAATACTAAATTCATGGCGTGAATGGTTTTTGCTTCTTCTACTCTTTGAGCAAGACAGTTTCTAATTCGCTGATCTGAGATTCAAATGGTCTTTGGTTTAGTTGATCATTCGTTTTCTGACCTCTTTCGTTTGACTCATATTTAGTTAGAGTATTTAGTTTATCCATGGTAGAACTAATCCATGGCTTAAGTTGTTTCTTGATTTAATTAATCTTTGACTTACTTGACTTACGCCTGTGAATTCCCTTGGGAACAAAGGGCTATAACTACACTCCTCCAACGGACTGGGTTTATTCATCTTTAGTTCAATGGATTACTGGTTCTATTCAGCTCATCACTATTAATTTTCACTGATTAGCCTGGTTCGGCTGATCCTTTGTTGTTGTTTTTATCCTTGATTGAAAATGTTAATAGTATTGTATACATTTTGTTTTTTGAGTGTGGTGGTGGTGGCGGTGGTGGTGGTAGTGTTTGGTGGGTGGTGGTGGTGGTGGTGGTGGTGGTGGTGGTGGGTGTGTGTGTGTGTGTGTGTGTGTGTGTGTGTGTGGTGTGTGTGTTGTGGTGTGTGTGGTTATTGTTGTTGTTTTCGTTTTCGTTTTTGGTGATCTTGAACTGACTCTTGGTTTAACACGAATTCAGAAGCAGACGTAAGAGGAAAGGTGAATCAAGTGCATGGAGAGAACAACGCGTGTGGTCCTGCACTGCTCTGTCATGTCCTTTTGTCTATCTCCTTCATCTTCCACAACACAGCAAAAAAGAATCACACGGATTTCTCTCCTTCTGACCAGGATCGTTTGTACGGCAATGGTTTTACTTTGCTTCGAACCCAAAACAGGATACCTACTTTTGCTTCGGCGATTCGGTTCCTATATCGACACATTCTGAACTACCATTCTCTCTCTCTGCATGTTGAACCCCTCTCTCTCCCCTTTCTCTCTCCTCTGTACTGTCGACTCTCTCTCTCTCTCTCCTCTCCTTCTCTCCCCCTTCTTTTCTTCCCTCTCTCTCTCCCCCTTGAACTCTCTTCTTCCTCAGAGCTTTCCAGTGTTTGCCTTTTTCGCTTTTCGCAACAACAACTGTATTTTGATTGGGTTTCTGGCGGGGGGGTTGATGCTTTCGCAAGAGGCGGGAAGGGGCGGATTTTGCCGCCCGAGTATGGGGAAGCACTCAGCATTGAGCTGTGAAAGATTTTCCCGGGCAACAAGCTACACCGTTTTCGACCTGCCCCCCCCCCCCCCCCCCCCCCACTCTCTCTGTCTCGTCTTGCCTGTCTCTGTCTGCTGTCTGTCTGTTTGTCTCCTCTCTCCGCTCTCTGTCTTGTCTCGTCTCTCGTCTCGTTCTCTTTGTCTGTCTCTCTTTGTTCTCTGTCTCTGTCTCTGTCTCCTTGTGTCTCCTCTTTGTTCTCTGTCTCTCTGTCTTCTCCTCTCTCTCCGTCTCTCTGTCTCTGTCTCTGTCTCTTGTCTCGTCTGTCTCTCTTTTCTGTCTCTCTTTGTCTCTCTGTCTTGCCCTTTGTTCTTCTGTCTCTCTCTGTGTCTTCGTGTCTCTGTTCTCTGTGTTCTGTCTCTGTCTCTTTTCCCTTTTCTCGTCTCGCTTCTCTCTCCCCTCTTCCTCTTCTCCTCTCTCTCTTCCTCTTCCTTCTTCCTCTTCTCTCTTCCCTTCCCTCCTATTCTCCTTTTTCCTCCTCCTTTTCACTGCCATAAAAATGTTCGAAGGAGTTGAGAGTGAGAGATGGAAGGTAGACATTAATAAATATATTAATATATAAATATATTAATATTATAATATTAAATATATTTATTTTATATATATATATAAAATCAAAATTATATATGAAGTAGGAGAATGCCATGGATACTTTTCGTTAATTACTTGATTGTTCTGCAGCAGGAACTACAAAATTAAATAATTGTCAAATCCGTGTAATAAAACATCTGTTTCTGTGTCTCTCTCTCCTATCTCTGTCTGTCTGTCGCTGTTTCTGTCCTGTTGTTTCTCTCCTGGGTCTCCTGTCTGTCTGTCTGTCTGCTGTCGCCTGTTGTCTGTCTGTCTGTCGCTGTCGTCTGTCTTCTTGTTCTTGTTCTTGTTCTTGTTCTTGTTCTTGTTTTGTTCTTGTTTTCTTCTTTTCTTCTTCTTTTTCTTCTTCTTTTCTTTATCTTCTCTTCTTTCGCAATTTTTTCTTCCCAATTCTCTTCTTCTTCTTCGCATTTCATTGCTTTGCTTTTTCGCAATTTTTTTCTTCTTCTTCTTTTCTTCTTTTCCTTCTTCTTCTTCTTCTCTTCTTCTTCTTCTTCTTCTTTCTTTTTTTCCCCTCCTCCTCCTCCTCCTCCTCCTCCTTTGAATCCTCCTTTGAAATTTTCTTCTTCGCATTTCTTCTCTTCTTGAAGAGCGGGTTTTTAGATTCCCAATTTCATCCCTCCAAAATGTTACCCTGTCCATCTGCAATGGCTTTATTCACAGTTGTCTTAACTTGTGTATAATTAATGAACCTTGATAACTGTTTCGTTTTATGTAGATCTATTCATTTTATTTATTTATTCTCTTATTTTTAGGATAATGGAATAAGCATCCAATGTGCTTTGTTTTTGCATCGAAACCCGTGTGTTGCAGTTTTGTCAGTTTTGTCATCCGTTCCCCCCGGCACAACAAACGGTGGGCCCATCTTCCAAAAGGGAACATGTTTTAAACGTGTCGCAAGATGTTTCACACGGGACCTCGGTTATAGTTCAATCGAAGGACTTTAGGGAGAGTGGAGTCGGCACTGAGTTTGTTTTAAATCAGAGGAAAAATCCTCTGCAAGGATTTCTACGTGGCGAAGTTCAGGAACAATAATAATATAAAAAAAAAGATAATAAGAAGTGGGACAGGGAGAGAAATTCTTTTGTTTAAATAATCCAGAAAAAATCCCTTTAAGAAAATAAAATCTACATTTTATCTAGAAAAGACATAAAAACCACTTAAAAAAAAAAATTGTTTTTCAGGTCGAGCAAAATGAGTTTTGGTATGGCTGCCCCGAACCTGATTACTGTCCGGACGCCAAAAAAGCCAAGAAGAAAACAGACATTTTGTGGTTAGTGTCTTTTAG
>JASPKP010001407.1:0-7500 GCA_030674155.1 Stramonita haemastoma
ACACACACATGTACGCGCGGAGGCGTGAGCCCTAACACATACACATGCACACGCACGCACATACACACACGTACACACACACACACACACATGTGCGCGCAGACGAGCAAGCCCTAACACATACACACACACACGCACGCACGCACGCATACACACACGCCCGCGCGCGTGTGTGCGCGTGCGAGTGCGTGAGCCCCCACGCGTGCACGAATTTCAGTAATAATTGTTTTTCAATTTCTCTGTCTCTTTGTTTCTATCTCTCTCTTTCTCTGGTTCTACTTTTTTTACCTGCCTTTCTCTTTGTCTGTCTGTCTGTTGGTTAGTCTGTCTGTATGTCTGTCTGTTTCTCTCTCTCTGTCTGTCTCTCATTGTCTCTGTCTCTGGGGGGCGGATAGCCTAGTGGTCAGAACATTGCGCTGGCAATTTGAAGACCCGGGTTCGAGTCCGGTCGAGGAAATTTTCTTCCTGGAGTTAACATCAGTGCTGACTCCACTCTCCCCAAAAGTCCTTCGGATGAGACTTTAAACCGAGGCCCCGTGTGCGAACGCACGCAGAACATCTTGCGCACACGTTAAATCCTGTTCCGCTTTTCGTAAGAGTAGGCCATCGTGTGCCTGTGGGAACAGATGACATGATTTACAAAACTGCATACACACGGGGACCGGATGAAAAAAAAGCATATGATTGCTTATTCTGTTATCCTCGATATAAAAGAATAAATAAATAAATAAATAAATAATAAATAAATAAATGTCTCTCTTTCTCTGTCTCTCTTTCTCTGCCTGTCTCTCTTTCTCGGTCTGTCTCTCTTTCTCTGGTTCTACTTTTTCTTAACCTGCCTGTTTTTTTTGTCTGTCTGTCTGTCTGTTGGTTAGTCTGTCTCTCTCTGTGTCTCTCATAGTCTCTGTCTCTCTTTCTCTGTCTCTTTGTTGGTTGGTCTGTCTCTCTCTGTGTCTTTCTTTGTCTCTACCTCTCTATCTCTGTCTCTCTTTCTCTGTCTGTCTCTTTCTCTGTCTGTCTCTTTGTCTGTCTGTTGGTTAGTCTGTCTCTCTCTGTGTGTCTATCTCATTGTCTCTGTCTCTCTTTTTCTCTCTGCGGTCTGGTACAGACGTCTCTAAAACGGGCTCCAATTATAGTCTCAGGCAGAAGAAAATGAACTGTAATTGGCCAATCAGAATGGTGCAGACAGGATAAATGATCTCTGTAGGAAAATGGAATAGAGGGAAATCCGTGGAAACGAGGCAATCGGGGAGAAAATATCAAACTATCATATTTTCCAACTACCAGGGAACTAGACATGAACTAAAAGATGATAAAGTGGCATCGTTCTATACAGAATGATAATACCATAATATCATCGTTTGGTGTTCTAAATTTTTGTTGTTGATTGCTTTTCTGTATATTTTTGCAAGAATCGTTTTTGTGTCTGTTTGCTGCTGGTGTTTTTCCCATTTCCTCCTTGATACCCCCCCTCCCCTCCTCCATCCTTTCCATCACTTTTTTGTTATTATTATTGTGTTGTTTGTACTAAGTGGTGATGGGTGATTATCATCATTATATTGTATCATTATTATACTTATCATTATAATTGATTTTGTTGTCTGATAAATTTTATATGTTTGATTGTTATTGTATAGATAAGGAAGGAAGGTGGCAGGATGGTTAAGATGTTCGCATGCCAATATGTAAACCGTGAGTTTCTGGGTTCGTACCCAGCCTCGCCCTTTCTTCCCAGTTTGACGAACAAATTGAACTGAATGTCAAAGTCAGTCATTCGGATGAGACTATAAACCGAGGCCACGTGTGCGAACGCACGCAGAACATCTTGCGCACACGTTAAAACACCGTTCCGCCTTTCGGAAGAGCAGGCCATCGTGTGCCGGTAGGAGCGGATGACAAAATTATAAAAAAAAAAGCAAACAAACCCAAACCAGCATGCACGCAGGTGTCGTGTTTAGACACCATCCCTGACGGGAAAAAAAAATAATGGGTAGGCGCTGCACTTGTGGCGACGCGCTCTCCCCGGGAGAGAGAGCAGCCCGAATTTCACACAGAGAAATCTGCTGTGACATAAAGTGGTATAAAATAAAAATAAAAATTAAAAGAAAAATATAATAATGTTAAAAAACACTATTTTAAAAGTATGAGAGTATGTGAGTATACGTTCGAAGACAGACGTCATTGCTGACAGTTTTTTCCAATGCTAATAGCAATGATTGCCAAATATGTTTTGGTGTTATGTTCTTGGTTTTATTGTTTGTTGTGTGTTTCTTAGTTTCTCTTTTTGTTCTATTTGTTTTTAGTGGGTTTTTTTGTTTGTTTTTCGATATTTTAATTGGTTTGATAAAGTATAAACTTGAAAGTATTGGTCATATCATAACCTGGTATAATTTTGTTTGTTTCACATTTGATGGGTTTTGAACTTAAAAAAAATATAAATGTGTGCACGCGCGTACGTGTGTACGTGCTTGTATGGGTGCACGCGCGCGCGCGCGCGCGCGCGCGCGTGTGTGTGTGTGTTGTGTGTGTGTGTGTGTGTGTGTGTGTGTGTGTGTGTGTGTGTGTGTGTGTGTGTGTGTGTGTGTGTGTGTGAGTGTGACTTTCGAGTGCATTCTATTTTGCTTGGGTTTTTTTCCTATAGGTATATTTTATTTTCAAAGATTCCTGTAATCATGCTGTAGTTAAATATTATCGATGAAATGATTTTTGTTCCTAGATAGATAGACAGCCCCCCTGAGGCTCGTGGGGTATACTTGCTTAGCGAGTATTGTAAGAATAAAGCCTCTGCCCTCCATCCAGGCATGTCGTAAGAGGCGACTAAGGTGGAAACCTCACCTAGAGGTAAAATAGGTTATGATGGGGCTAACAACCCCATCATGTAAAAAAAAGCCTGTTACAGAAACCTATACTAGAGTATCCGACATTGGTGGCGACGGTAATGAAGCGCACCAGGCGACTGGACTGATGACGGACGACAGCCAAACCCGAGAGGGAGCTGGCGCCCCGATGGTGGATTTACTGAAGCCAAAACAGAAGATGAGGGTGGGGTGCTGGAATGTCCAGACCTTGTACCAGACTGGCAGGATGCCCCAGTTAGTCAAAGAGTTTGACAACTACAATCTGGACATCTTGGGGGTCAGCGAGGTCAGATGGACCGGCACGGGAAAGAGGAGACTGGCGTCAGGACATACCATTGTCTTCTCGGGAAGATCAGATGACCAGCACTCTGAGGGAGTAGCACTACTCCTCAACAGAAAGACTGAAAAGACACTGCTAGAGTGGAAACCATTCGGACCAAGACTTTTGAAAGCAAGATTCCACTCCAAGTACACCAAGCTGACAGTGCTAGTCTGCTATGCACCAACTGAAAACGCAGATGCAGAGGTCAAGGACGATTTTTACGATCAACTCCAAACAGCTGTGGAGAGCGTCCGCGCTCACGACATGTTGCTCATCCTTGGCGACTTGAATGCCAAGGTGGGCAGTGACAACACCGGGAGGGAGCATGTTATGGGCAAACATGGAATTGGTATCATTAACGAAAATGGAGAGAAACTAGTGGACTTCTGTGAAGAGAACAACCTGCTTATCGGAGGCACCCTTTTCCCGCACAAACATATCCATAAAACAACGTGGACGTCACCAGACGGGACCACCAAAAACCAGATAGATCATGTCATCATCAACCGAAGATGGAGAAGCTCTCTTCAGGATGTCAGGGCCTACAGAGGAGCAGATGTTGCCAGTGACCACACCCTTGTGTTGGCCGTCGTTGCCTTGAAGCTGCGTCGATCACGAGGAAGACAGGCACGTCAGCAAAGATTAGACTCTGGCAGGCTGAATGAGACGCTCACCAAATATGCTTTTGCAGTGGAAGTGGGGAACAGATTTCAGGCACTGGGGAACAGCAGGAGATAACAATAGACAGCTTCAATCAGGTACTTCGGGAAACAGGAGAAAAAGCTACTAGGCTTCCGACGAAAGAAGAAAGAAGAGTGGATCAAACAAGAAACCTGGAAAAAGATAGATGAGAGGAAGTTAACTAAGCAGAAGATCAACAACACCAGATCAGAACGCTTGAAAGAGCAGCACAGAAGAAGATATGCAGAACAAGACAAGGAGGTGAAGAAGATGACAAGAGCCGACAAGAAAGACTACATAGAGAAACTGGCAGATGAGGCAGAGGAGGCAGCAGGTAGAAATGATCTAAAGACGCTGTACAAGATCAACAAGCAGCTGAACAATGGTTTAAAAACTGCGATGTGCCAGTGAAGGACAAAAATGGAAAGGTTGTTGAGGGAGAGGCAGGAAAACTACAGCGTTGGAGGGAACACTTCGAGTCGGTTCTTAACAGACCGGACCCCCCTCAGCTAGCAGACATCCAGCCGGCAGATATAGACCTTGACATCTGCACCGATCCACCAAGCCTGGAAGAAGTGACAACAGCAATCAAGGCAATGAAGAGCGGCAAGGCACCAGGGGCAGATGGTGTGACGGCAGAGATGCTAAAGGCAGATACGGATGTGATGGCTCCCATTCTGACTGAGATCTTCAGGAAGATTTGGGTAGAAGGTCAGATCCCTGAAGCATGGAAAACTGGTCTCATCTTCAAGTTGCCCAAAAAGGGAGATCTTGGAGACTGCAACAACTGGAGGGGCATAACACTTCTTTCCCTCACCAGTAAGGCCTTCAGCAGGATTGTGCTGTCCAGATTGACGGCAGCCCTTGAGAAAGACCTCCGACAACAGCAAGCAGGTTTCCGCCCTGGGCGATCCTGCTCAGATCACATCTTCACTCTGCGCCAGATTCTGGAGCAGAGCAATGAGTGGAATACACCGCTGTACGTCAATTTCATTGACCTGGAGAAGGCGTTTGACAGCATCCACCGAGAGTCCTTATGGAAGATCCTAAGGCACTATGGAGTCCCTGCAAAACTTGTCCGGGTCATTGCAATGTTGTACGGCGACTTCAAATCCCAGGTGATCTGCGACACAGAGCTCACGGAAGCCTTCAGCGTCAGCACAGGAGTGAAGCAGGGCTGCATCCTATCGCCATTCCTCTTCATCCTGGCCATGGACTGGATTATGAAGAATTCCATGGACGGAGAGAGTAGAGGGATCAGATGGACCATGACAATGACAGCAACAAAAACGCTGGAAGATCTGGATTTTGCCGATGATATCGCCCTGCTGTCACACCGCCACCAAGACATGCAGGAAAAGACAGATGTCATGGCAAGAACTGCTGGAAGCCTTGGCTTGAAAATCAGCACCAAGAAGACAAAGAACATGAGAATGAACGCCAGAGTCCAAGAGAACATCAGACTGAATGGGGATCAGATCGAGGAAGTAAATGACTTCACTTATCTTGGATCCACAATGTCAAACACAGGAGATGGGGAGGTGGAGATCCGGGCTCGACTTGTAAAAGCCAGTCAGGCCTTCGCCTCACTCAGGAGCACATGGAAGGCAGGGAACATACGCCTGAGGACCAAATTAAGAATTTTCAAATCAAACGTGATTAGCACCCTCTTTATGGATCAGAGTCGTGGAAGATGACCAAAACCATCAGCAACAAACTTGATGCCTTCCAAAACAGATGCCTCAGACGCATTCTACGCATCTTTTGGCCGAATACCATCACCAATGAAGAACTCCACCGAAGAACAGAAACTGAACCCATCTCCATACAAATCAAACGGAGGCGTTGGCGATGGATAGGACATGTGCTCCGCCAGCAGACTACAGCCATATCCAGAATCGCCCTACGATGGACTCCAGACGGTCGAAGAAAGAGAGGCCGCCCCAAGGAAACTTGGAGGAGAACAGTAGAGAGGGAGATGAAGGAAAAGGGTTGGACATGGGGCCGTCTGGAGCGTGTTTCAGCCGACCGACATCAGTGGCGGGCTCTAGTTGAGGCCTTATGTGCTACCTGAGCACAAAGAGGACTAGATAGATATAGATAGATAGATAGACAGATGGCTTGATAGAAAAAAAGCAAATCAATGCTTATACAACGTATACCATCTGGATGTAACAATTTAACTTCGACTTTGACACACACACACACGTACATACACACACACACACACACACACACACACACACACACACACACACACACACACACACACACACACACACACACACACACACACACACTTACACACACAGAGTTCTGCGCAGCTGTGAGACTGCTTACCTTTCTTTTTTTTTCTTTTCTTTTTTTTTGGCAAACAAGTCAGTGCCCAACTCCTCAATAACTCATTTAAAACTTTCTCGACTTTAACAAGAAAAAAAGGGAAAGATTTAATTAAAACACACGGAACCAGACAAGGGTTGTTTTTTTTCCAAACTTTACCATCCTTTCTTTTCTCCTTTTCTTCTCTGGCAAAACAAAGCACAACCCCCCCCCCCCCCCCCCCAACAATAACAACAACAACCAACCTCTTCGATCACAACGAAACAAAATAACAACAACAAAAAACCCAGACTTCCTTCATCAGAAACCTCCCCCCCCCCCTCCCCCAACAACAACATGGAATGTGATTGGTCCAATGAGATCACGTGAACGGAAAT
This sequence comes from Stramonita haemastoma, assembly GCA_030674155.1. Lineage (NCBI taxonomy): Eukaryota > Metazoa > Mollusca > Gastropoda > Neogastropoda > Muricidae > Stramonita > Stramonita haemastoma. The sequence goes on from JASPKP010001407.1 coordinate 6,579, forward strand.
AGGTGCTCTGCAATGACACAGGAAACACCCATGAGGAAATTTATTTATTTTATATTCTTTTATTTCCACAATAATTGGACTCGTGTGCTTTTTTTTTTTTTTTACATCCAATCTCTGTGTGTATGCAGTTTTGTAAAAAATTGTCATCCATTCCTACCGGCACATAATGGCTTTATCTTCCGAAAAGCGGAACGGGTTTTAAATTGTGTGCAAGATGTTCTGCGTGCGTTCGCACACGGGACCTCGGTTTATAGTCTCACCGGAAGGACTTTTAGGAGGAGTGGAGTCGGTATTGATGTTAACACCAGAGGAAAAATCCTTCTGACCACCAGGCTATCCCTGAGAGAGAGAGAGAGAGAGAGAGAGAGAGAGAGAGAGAGAGAGAGAGAGAGAGAGAGAGAGAGAGAGGAAATGAAATGAAATGAAATGAAATGAAATGAAATGAAAATGTTTATTGAACATCAGCCTCGAGCCACAATTCAAAACAAAGTGGGAGATGGAGGTAGTGAGAGAGAGAGAGAGAGAGAGAGAGAGAGAGAGAGAGAGAGAGAGAGAGAGAGAGAGAGAGAGAGAGAGAGAGAGAGAGAGAGAGAAGAGAGAGAGAGAAGAAGGCAGAGAGAGACAGAGAGAGACAGAGACAGAGACAGAGAGAGAGACAGATAGTGAGAGAGAGAGTACAATGGTGGGCACCATCACGCTGGTCTGTAAAAGGGGTTGATGTTGTATCCATGGAATGCCCCTCTGTGCACTGATTGTCATGATGTTGTTTTTGCATTTAGTATTGTTGGTGAACTGCTTTTGTAACGCACACACAAACAATAATGCACACAGGCTACAAACATGCATGCACACACATGCACATACACACGTGCATGCACTTACATGCACATACACACATGCATGCACATACACACATGCATAC
>JASPKP010001407.1:27500-29126 GCA_030674155.1 Stramonita haemastoma
GTGTGTATGCGCGCGTGCGTGTGTGTGCGTGTGTGTATGTGTGTGTGTGATTCTCTCCCAGATTCAGTCTAAATTACGTCAATAGTCGTAGCAATGGGCAAAACACTATTGACCTTCGACATTACGCCTCTGCTTTCTTCATCACATGTGACGATGCTGAACAATACCCTGCGGTAAGAGAGAGAGAGAGAGAGAGAGAGAGAGAGAAGAGAGAAAGAGGAGAAGGGGGAAAGGGGAGAGAGAGAGAGAGAAGAGAGAGAGAGAAGAAAAGAAGAAGAAGAGAAGAAGAGAGAGAAGAGAGAGAGAGAGAGAAGAGAGACAGACAGACAGCAGACAGACAAAAAGACAGACAACAACGACAACAGCAGACAGACAGACAACAAGAGAAAAAGACAGAGAACAAAAAGACAGAAAAGAGAAACAGAAGGAGAGAAGAGAGAGAGAGAAAAAGAGAGGAGAGAAGAGAGAGAGAGAGAGAGAAGAAGACAGACAGACAGACAGACAACAGACAGACAGACAGAAGATAGACAGACAGACGACAAAGACAAAAAACAGAGAGAGAGAACAGACAGACAGACAAAAGAGACAACAGACAAACAAGGGCAGAGAAACATGAGACAGAGAACGCAACAGACGACAGACAACAGATAGACATTACACGAAAAAAAAAAAAAGCGTAGTAACCTTGTAACTTCTGATGAATAAGGGGAAGTCAGTAAATTCAATCAAGCGCACCCCCGAATTCAGAATGGGGCTCCCAAAAAAGTGGAGTGGAAGGTCGCCTCCCAAAAATCTCACCACGGAAAACCCTCGTGTTCTTGTCAAGAAAAAAAAGAAAACAAAAATAAAGGTAACATTCAAGAGTGTTTCCATGGAAAAAATTTTATTTCTTCTTGTAAAACACAAATTCGATAATGGAAAAATTATGTTGTTTAATATTGAGATATAAAATTTTATGCTCGAATGTATTAACCAAAAAAAAAAAAAATTTTAGGGGAAATCATTGTGTGTGGGGTGTGTGGGGAGGGAGGGAAAGGGGGTGTGTGGGTGGTGTGTGTGTGTGTGGTGTGTGTGTGTGTGTGTGTAGGGGGCGCGCGTTCGCAATTTTTGTTTGCATGCGTTCGTGCGTGTGTGTTTTGTTGAGTGCTTTTTTGACATACACGTGTTGGGGGTGTGTGGTGGTGGTGGTTTGTGTGTGTGTGTGTGTGTTTTGTGGGGGGTGTTGGTTGTGTGGGGTGTTGGTTTTGTGTGTGGGTGTGTGTGTGTGTTTTGGTTTAGAGAAAGAGAAGAGGGGGGGGGAGAGAATGAAAAGAGAAGACAACAACAGACAGTCAGCTGTGTGTTTGGGGTTGTGCCCATGCATGGGGGTGTAAAGCTGTTGTGTTTCGTGTAATGCTGCTTCGCGTAGTGTTTTTACATGCATAGGGCGTGTGTGTGTGTTTTTTTGATGCATTTTTGACAACACTGTGTGCTTGCATGCGTGCGTGCGTGTGCGTGTGTGTTGTTGGGGCGGGGTGTGTGTTGTGGTGTGTGTTTTGTTTTAGTGCATTTCTAAGCATACGGGGTGCGTTTGTGTGGTGTGTGTGTGTTTAAACCTATCTACCTGGCCCTTGTTTTCAGTGCCTG
>JASPKP010000141.1:0-7500 GCA_030674155.1 Stramonita haemastoma
AAAGAGAGATAAGAGGAAGAGAGAGGGGGAAAGAGAGAGGAAGAGAGAGAGAGAGGAGAGAGAGAGAGAGAGGAGAGAGAGAGAGAGAGGAGAGAGAGAGGAGAGAGAAGAGAGAGAGAGAGAGGGAGACAGACAGACAGACAGACAGACAGACAGACAGAGACAGAGACAGAGACAGAGAGAGAGAAGGGGAGGGGGAGGGGGGAACTCTAAAGTCTGAACTAATTTATGTACATTGGCCATGGGCCGCAATTCATTTCTTGGGCTTGGAATGCAATAAAGGGTTCAATCATATCTTTAGCAAATTGGAAAGCAAATACACAAACAGTAAAGATTTATGACTCATCAAAGAAGTAAAACACACACTATTCTAAATCATGATTGTGACCCTTATACCAAGCATAACCAAATCACAAAAAGGTGATGCATGAGAAATAAATTTAGAAATCATGCATATCTAGTATGTATTAAAACATAACCATTTAATTAGTATACATGAGAGAGAGAGAATAGAGAGAGGGAAGAAGAGAGAGAGAGAGAGAGAGAGAGAGAGAGAGAGAGGAGAGAGAGAGAGAGAGAGAGAGAGAGAGGAGAGAGAGGGGTGAGAGAGAGAGAGAGAGAGAGAGAGAGAGAGGAGAGAGAGAAGGAGAGAGAGAGAGAGAGGAGACGAGAGAGAGAGAGGAGAGAGGAGAGGGGAGGAGAGAGAGAGAGAGAGAGAGAGAGAGAGAGAGAGAGAGAGAGGAGTGGGGGGGGGGGGGGGGGGGACAGAAGCAGGGAAAGACAGCCATATTACTAAAAAAGGAATGGTGATGTCTACACATTTACCTCATCCATCCTTGCTGTGCAGTAGTTTGCCCAGAAATGACAGTGACAGACAAGACTGCTGGTTTTCTCTCTTATAGGGAATGGGTGTGATACACGTAGTCACAAAGTGTGCTTGAGTAGATGTCATCTTTTCTTTCAAGCAGGATGTGTAGAAACAAATGCATGTAATTTCTCTGTTGTTTTAAGGTTTGTTGGGTTCTGTCTCTATCTCTCTATTTCTCTGTCTCTCTGTCTCTCTGTCTCTGTCTCTTGCTCTATGTCAGTCTGTCTCTCTTTTACACATGCATGGTACACAGGCAATGCACAGACTCACAGACACCTAACCACGCACAAACACACACGTACATGCACACAACCACAAACATGTTTTTATGTACTATCCGCGTAGGCACACAAGCACACAAACAAACACTCACACAAAAAGACACACAAAAACACACGCATACACACACACGCACACATACACACACACACACACACACACACACACACACACACACACACACACCACACACACACACACACACACACACACACACAACACACAGGTACGCACGCCTGCGCCCATGCACGCGTACACACACACAAACAGATGCACACACACGCGCGCACGCGCGCTCGTGCGTGCACGCACGCACACACACACTCACTCACTCACTCACTCACTCACTCACTCACTCACTCACTCACTCACTCACTCACTCACTCACTCACTCACTCACTCACTCAACACTTCTATTAGGCTTACATGCTTGTTATTTGAGATTTTTGTCATTATCTGTTCACTTTGTTTTTCCCTTTTGTAATTGTTTTGGTCATTTGATTTTGTTTTTGTTTTTTTGGTTTTTCTTCTACTTGTGTGAAAACTCATAGACACCCAAAGATCTAACACAGCATTACTATCTGCACTCATCCTTAGATGTCATGCCTCTTACCTCAGAGAAGTGGCCATTAAAACAGGGTCTCCGAGTAGGCTATCTCAACATAAACAATGCAATGAATAAAACAGATGATATTGCTAGCATACTATTTAATGAGGGGAATGAGTTTTCATCTGTTTGGCTTTGCTGAATCTCGTCTTTCCTCAAATATAACTGATGCAGACATGCACATTCCAGGATACCAAATATTTCGTCAAGATCCCTACAAACCAAAAACTACAGGCTTGTTAACATATTTTGCATCTTCATTATGCTGTAAAAGGCTACATAACTTCGATGTCTATGATATTGAATCGATATGGGTAGAAATCAAACTAAAACACAGTAGTCCGCTATTGATAGGATTATATACAGAAATCCGTCGGAACCCACTGACTGGATTGATCGATTCAACTCTTTAATGGATGTAAGTTACACTTTTAAACTATGAAACATTTATCCTTGGTGATTTCAACATAGATTTACTCAAACCTAAGCCTAAATGGAATCACAACTATACTATGTTTGGCCTAGACCAACTAGTAGATAAACCCACAGTATAACAGAAAACTCAGAGACATTAATTGATCATATATATACTAGTGCAAAAGAACACATAACTGAAGTATGTACTCCATCGTGTGGATGCAGTGATCATAATCCTGTCTGCTTTACTTGGTTTAAACATCGTTATAAAAATTCCTAAAGTTGGGCATAAAACCATATATTACAGAAGATTCAAAAACTTTAGTGAGAAACATTTTCTTTCAGACTTGATGAATTCACCTTTACATGGTATTTATCAAATAAGAGATCCCAATGAAGCTGCTGATTTTTGGGTTAATACATTTATCTCAGTGTATGACAAACATGCTCCCTTCATAAGAAAAAGAGTTAAAGAAAAAATGAAACCTCCTTGGATAACAAAGGACATAGATTCCGAGATAAACCTACGAAACTATCTGAAAACCCATGGTACAAATGACCAATTTAGAGAACAAAGAAATAAAGTGAATTCTCTAAAACGCAGATCGAAGCGAAACTACTTCCAACAGTTGTTAACTACTACAACTGACTCTCGCCAAATTTGGAAAGCCATTAATACATTATGTAATAAACATATTTCAAAGAGCCAACAATCCATTACAGAAAATATCAGCTGATGAATTAAACAACCATTTTTCAAATGTAGCTGATAAAGTTATAACATGCGACAAGTCAAGGGAAAATGATCTTATTTACTTTAGAACAACATGTTAATTCTAAACACATTAAAATTCCATTCGATCTCCAGCCAATCACAATCTTTGATGTATTAAATAGTCTAAAATTACAAACAAATTCAAGTACACGTGATTTAGACAATTTGGATGGATGGATAATAAAACTATCTAGTCCAGTCATTGCTGAAACACGAACATATCTATACAACTTGTGTATTGAAAAAAGGTGTTTTTCCTCTCAAGTTTAAACAAGCAAAAATCATTCCAGTACATAAATCAGGGGAATACTCTTCTCCTTCGAATTATAGGCCAATTTTAATTCTCTCAATATTATCTAAACCCATAGAAAAACACATACAAACATCGCTAAGTTCTTACTTTATTAACAACAGTCTAATAAATGAAGATCAATCGGGGTTTCGTAAAAACTATTCCTGCCACACTGCTCTAACTCAGCTTACTGAAAGTCTCTTACAGAACATAAATAACAATAAATTTACAGGACTCCTTTTTGTTGACTTTGAAAAAGCATTTGATGTGATTGATCATTCTCTGTTATTACGCAAATTAGAAATGTACAAACTGACACCTGAAATTATTCAGCTTCTAAAAAGTTTTCTGTCAAATAGGCAACAGCTCGTAACTGTTAATAATCAAACATCAGCACTACTACCTATTAGCTATGGGGTACCACAAGGCTCAGTATTGGGACCTCTCTTGTTTTCAATCTTTGTAAATGACTTACCCAGTTTTATTCAATGTAGCTGTGAAATGTTTGCTGACGATACCACTCTACTTTGTAGTGATGCAGACCCTTGCAGCTTATCTTGCAAACTTCAATTTAGCATTGACAAATTGATTACTTGGACTCAGTTAAACCATATGTCCTTAAATGCACAAAAAACAAAGTGCATGTATGTATCAGCAAGACAGAAAAGACAAAAAATGGGAGATAAATTCCTACCTCTGTTACTTGATAGCAGAATAATTGAAGAAGTTGACTCTCATAAACTTTTAGGTGTCACCATTGACAAAAATATGACTTGGACGGATCACATTGTGTCTATAGGAAAGCGCATTGCTCACAGGTTACGTCAATTATCGAAAATCAAACACTTTTTGAATCGTCACTCTCGAAAACTGTTTTTTTGTTGTCATATTCTACCTATTATTGACTATGCATCAACTATATGGGATACCTGTAGTGAAACGAACTTGAAATCCATTCATGGTTTATATAAAAGAGCAGTAAAACTTGTCCTGTTAAAATCAAGTACCCTGACAGTTGAGGATTATAAGAAAATAAACGTCCTGACTTTTCGAAACAGACTTTCCTTCAATAAAGCCATGTTTATGCTAAAAGTTGTTAACCAAACTGCACTCCCAAGATTACCAATACTTTCAAAATCAATCAACACAGACACAACCATTTGCTAACATTTCCAAGACCCAGAAATAATCTATATAAATCAAGCGTACTATGTTCAGGCAGCGACCTATGGAATAAGGTACCAAAAAAATTGAAATGTATCAAAAACAAAGATAATTTTAAAGCACATCTAAAAAAAATATTTCATAGATAAGTGTATAGAACAAGACTTGTAAACGTGTGCATTTGCTTGTGATATAACATCACTCTTTACTGTTTCATTCCAACGTACTTGCATTGTGGCCTAGTGTTACAACTGAATTAAAAATGTTACATGTACCATGTGTGCGAGGGACAGAGAGATGACTGTATCACTCATAGTCATTATTATCATTATAAATATGGTATGACCACAGTTTATATGGTCATTTATATTCATCTCTTGATGCTAGTTTTAAGGGATACTGATCTGCTGATGACTTGATAAGATATTAGACCTTGATGGTTGATTTTGCTCTGTGTGTGTGTGTGTGTGTGTGTGTGTGTGTGTGTGTGTGTGTGTGTGTGTGTGTGTGTGTGTGTGTGTGTGTGTGTGTGTGTGTGTGTGTGTGTGTGAGTTGGTGTGTGGTTATTGTTGTTGTTGATGCTGATGTTGTTTGGTTGGGCTTTAACATTTCATAAGGGGGGGGGGGGGGGGTTGCCTGAGTTTATCTGTTTGAATTCTCTTTGGTTTGGATGTTTGCTCTGGTGTGTGTGTGGTGTGGTGTGGTGGAGGTGTGGTATGTGTGGTGTGTGTGTGTGTGTGTGTGTGTGTGTGTGTGTGTGTGTGTGTGTGTGTGTGTGTGTGTGTGTGTGTGTGTGTGTGTGTGTGTGTGTGTGTGTGTGTTGTGTGTGTGTGTGTGTGTGTGTGTGTATGATACAGAACATGATATATTTAGTTATAGGAAATGTTGATTTTTTTTCTTGTATGTGCTTTTTGTGGGATTATTTTTATTTATTTATTACTTTTTTTTACAATTATTGTTTTTTGTTTGTTTGTTTCTTATATATATATATATATATATATATATATATATATATATTTTTTTTTTTTTTTTTTTTTTTTTTTTTTTAAAATTTTTTTTTAAATTAAAAAAAAAAAATTGATTGATTTTTTAATTATACAATTGATGAGCTGGTGCTCAAGTTAGTTGCAATTTTTTATGTACCTGAATGCACTTATTTGATAGAACGCTGACACGTTTTTGTGTAAATCTATAAACACAAGTGTTTGGGAGTGAAGGACTGAGAAAAAGGAAGGAAATTAATGTGATTGTCTTTCCTTTCTGCTTCGAATCCATTGCTTTGTAATGTATTGTTTTTCTTTGTATGCACCGTACTTGTCTTGGAGGAGGGAATTGATATAGGTTTGTATGTGTGTGTGTAAAATGATTTTTAAGGAACCATGCATTATTTTCCTTGTGTGCGTGTGGTATATATATATATATATATATATATATATATATATATATAGATATAGATATAGATAGATAGATAGATAGATAGATAGATAGATAGATAGATAGATAGATAGATAGATAGATAGATAACAAAATAGATAGATAGATATAGATATAGATATAGATATAGATATAGATATAGATATAGATATATATATATATATATATATATATATACATATCTATCTATCTATCTATCTATCTATCTATCTATCTATCTATCTATCTATCTCTCTCTCTCTCTCTCTCTCTCTCTCTCTCTCTCTCTCTCTCTCTGTATAATATATATATATATATATATATATATATATATATATATATATATATATATATTATATATATATATATATATATATATATATATATATATATATATATATATATGTATGTATGTATGTATGTGTGTGTGTGTGTGTGTGTGTGTGTGTGTGTGTGTGTGTGTGTGTGTGTGTGTGTGTGTGTGTGTGTGTGTGTGTGTGTGTGTGTGTGTGTGTGTGTGTGTGTGTGTGTGTGTGTGTGTGTGTGTGTGTGTGTGTGTGTATGTGTGTGTGTGTGTGTGTGTGTGTGTGTGTGGTGTGTGTGTGTGTGTGTGTGTTGTGTGTGTTGTGTGTGTTTGTGTGTGAGTGTGTAGTTTCTTCTTTTGGTGTGAATATTTTTCAAGTTCATTTTTAATCTTTTCATTTGTACCACATATCTTCTTTAAGTTTTTCCTTGTTCAAATATGATTATTGTCTCTTTTTTTCTCTTTTTTTTTTTTTTTCTTAGATGGATGGCTTGATGAAAAAAAGCAATTGGACTGCTTACTCAATGTACCATCTGGAAATAAAAGTTTGACTTTGACTTTGACTCACTCACTCTCTCACTCACTCACTCACTCACTCACCTACCACACACACACTCCCAATCACACACACACACACACACAGACACATGTACACACACACGCACACACAAACACACACTCACAAACGCACACACACACACACACACACACACACACACACACACACACACACACACACACACACACACACACACACACACACACACACACACACATACACACACAGAGTCAGTGCTGACTCCACTCCGCCAAAAAGTCCTTGGATGAGACTATAAACCGAGGCCCTTGCGCGATATTCAATCTTCCGCACGCATTAAATCTTGTTCCACTTTTCTTAAAAGTAGGCCATCGTGTGCCACTGGGAACAGATGACACTGTTTATAAACCTGTACAGACATGGGGATTGGATGTAAAAAAGCACACGATTGCTTATTCCATTATCCTCGATATAAAAGAATAAATAAATAAAATAAATACAAATGCACACACACACACACACACACACACACACACACACACACACACACACACACACACACACACACACACACACACACACACACACACACACACACACACGGGATAGCCTAGTGGTCAGAACATTGCCCTCGCCATTTGAGACGTCCTGGGTTTGATTCTTGATCGAGGGGATTTTTCACCTGGAGTTATCATCAGTTCTGACCCATTTCCCTCAAAAGTTCTTTAAACCGAAGCCACGTGTGCGAACACATGCAAAATATATTTTGCACACGTTAAATTCTGTTCCATTTTTCGTAAGAGTAGGCCATTGTGTGCTTGTGGAAATAGATAGCAAGATAAT
>JASPKP010000141.1:20000-30000 GCA_030674155.1 Stramonita haemastoma
GTGTTTCTCCTGTGTGGGTTTGCAGGTGTGTTTCTACTTCTAATTGCCCTGAATATTGTTTCCCACACACTGGGCATTTATATGGCTTTTCTTTGTGGGTCCGCTTGTGTGTTCCTAAGGTACCTGCTTGTGAAAACTGTTTTCCACACACTTGGCATTTATATGGCTTTTCTCCTGTGTGGATCCGCAAGTGTGTTTGTAAGGTACCTGACTTTGAAAACTGTTTTCCGCACACTTTACACCCATATGGCCTTTCTCCTGTGTGGGTTCGCATGTGTGTTTGTAAACTACTTGAATCTGAGACCTGTCTCCCACAGACATTACATTTATATGGCTTTTCTCCTGTGTGGATCCGCAAGTGTTTTTGTAAGTTACCTGACTCTGTAAACTGTTTCCCACACACCTGGCATTTATATGGCTTTTCACCTGTGTGGATCCGTATGTGCCTTTGTGAGAGAGATGGCCGGGAAAATTCTTTCCTACAGACGTTGCATGCATAGGTCTTTTTTCCTGTGTGGGTTTTCATGTGCCTTTTAAAGAGATCTGGCTGTGAGAGCCCTATCTGTGCTGTTGGTGGTGATTTTGTACAGACTTTGTAGTTTTGAATAATTGTTCCTGCCTGGACCAGAGTATTCTGCACAAGGTTGTGACATGTATCACTGCTGTCCTCAGCAGTATCATGGCTGCTTTCATCTGTTTCAGGGATGTTACCTGTGGCAATAGTGGAAATGGGATCAATTGTGTCAGAGTCATTTCCTTTTGCTTCAATTGAGTTTGCAGAAAAGTAACTGTGCCCCTCAGTTGAATGCTGGCTGTTTTGTAATGTCTTTGCTGTATGATATGTATGAGTATAGATGTCCTGGGTTGTATCCTCCTGTCTTCCATCTGTATCAATTTTGTTAACAGTTATGTTCTTACAGTCTGGTGTTGTAGTAGCATGGTCTCCTTTAGCATCAATGTTCACATCAACTATGGCACTGCTGTGATGTCTTGCACCATTCTGGTCCCTGGTGACAGTAATGCTGTTAGCGTATTTCCCAATTGTGTCCTTTAGAGTACTGACTGTGGAGGCATCAGTACAACTTTGCTGTTGACGGTTTCTGTTGATCAAACCATGAATACCAGGCTTTGTCTGTAAAATAGGAAAATTAGGAAATTATTTCAGTCTCTGTATGTTGTGCATGCTGTGTAACTGTGTGCGTTCATTCATTACAGTGTATTTTGATTTAGGATTATATAGGTATGTAAATATATAGAGAACATTAAGCACACAGCTCAATGATGGTCATAAAAACTAAGACAGTCAAGATACCATTATTTTAAAAGCCAAAAGGAGGCATCAGTGCACCCAATTCATCAATAAAACACGTACCAAACAAAATATCACAGTCCCCCAGCCAGCAGTTAAGCAAGCAAGTAGCTGCCTAAGCCACTCACCAGACAGGGGCAGTGTTATAAAACTTGGACTTGAAAATGAATCCAGAAACAAGCTGCAGGACTTCACATACAAGATTGTTGTCAGCATTGAAGTAGCTTGAAATCTTCAGCAGGGAAGGAGGGTAAGTTCAGCTTTATGACTGATATGAGCATATTTAAAGAGTTGAAAGATCATAATTGTAGAGTTGATCAGCCAATTAGTTTTAGAAGAACATAAGCTGGACATAGGGTTACAGTTTGAAAATTTTATCAGAAACGTTCATTCAGGAAATAATTATATCAACAGTGATTGCCAAAGCCTCAGGAAATGATCAATGGAGAATTACTCACAAGAGGCACAGTTGAAGGAACTTAAGAAATTAACTGCGTCTGTTTTTAGCGAAAGAGGTTTCTCTGTACATTTTTTTTGCTGCCTCATCTTCCATGATGTTCTTATCACTGCTGTTCCCACGCTGCTTGTTTTAATCTCCTCGCCACAGGCATACCACACGTTTGCTATGTCTCATCCTCAGGATCAGAAGTCCACTGGGACCACATCAATATTAGGTTGCCATAGAGCCACCAGCCAGAGGGACCCTGCAGGGATGCGGGTTACTGGTGGTGTACAGTGGTGCCTGTTCTGAACTTACATACACAGGACACCACCTACTAAGCCCCCTACTAACGACAGTATTAGCTCAGTCCCGAGCCATACTAAGTGAGATGCCCTCCCGAGGTGGCGACCGCCACAACCTCCTTCCAACGACCACCCCCCTCGAACCTCCAACCCCAGGAGCTTTGACACAAACTCACCATAGGTACAGAAGGGTATGCGGAAACCAAACCTGAGGTCACCATGAGACCAGAGCAACCGGGGCCACGGAATCAGAAACAACTTTTTCATTGCATGGTGTTTCATTAGAATGATGATGACAATTATAATGCTGCTGCTATGGAAGTGCACGTGCTTTGAGACTACTTGAAAGGGCTGTACTCTTCGCTTACTATTATAATATATCCCGGCGTCGACCCGTCCTGAGAGTGCAGTGCTGGTCAGGAAATTTAAGCAACACACTCAAACTTGCATTGGTAAAATGGATGAAGCTTGACTGTGGGGTATCAGTCTTCCCATTGAGCCAACTGCACACTCACTGGGGGTAGGACTTCAGCGGAGCCGATAAATCTTCATGACTCTAATAGCAATCAAACCCATGATCTTCCAGTCCGGAATCCAAGGTGCTAACCACTGCTCAATGGCAGCTGTTTTTTCTGTACTTTTTAACACAATGATATTCTTTACACTGGCTTTGTTTCTAATTTGCTTTAATGAAATAATGAATCCCTGTACTCATCTCATTTAATGCTTAATTCAGTTTCGATATTATTAAAGGATAAATACACATGGAGACGGGATAGCTCAGTGGTCATTGCGCTAGCTTCCCCCCAGCGTCCAGCGTTAAGCAGCGTCCAGTGTGGTTGTTAATTGGATATTGCACGCCTTGGCTACAGTACATTTCCCCAGTTTACTCAGTTTACTCAGCTGTAAATAAGTACCTGACCTCTTTAGGGTCAGGGAATGTAAAGCAGCGAGAAGATGGGCACCGCCCTCAACATGCTGCTCCTTAGAGAAGCTCAGGTCTCAGACACCTCGTTCCCCTACCACCACAAAAATTATGGGACACCTTTGCTTTTTTTTTTTTTAATATAGACATGTTTAAAACTATGCACAGAAAGACAACTTTTTAAAAGTCCATTTTAAAAGAACTTTATAAAATAGCTGTCCTTGCCTTTGTGTAGTTTAAGAATTTCGATGTTTCTTTATCACCTAGCCTGCAAGTCTGTTTATTTTGCATGTCTGTATGTTTCTCTGTACGTCTTTCTGATTGTCTTTCTGATTGTCCATCTGTTTGCCTGTCTGGTAGTTTTCCTGCCACCCAAACCGTAACTGCAGAGTGCTTTTTGAAATTTCTCACATATAACTGTGCATTCACCCAATAAAAAGTGCTTATTTCTTTATTACTTATGATATTGGTCTACTTACACCAGTGCTGTCGGCAGTTGGACCAGAGACGATTTTGGCTGTTCCAGGAAAGTCCTGGAAAATGTTGTGGTTCTTCTCAACTTCGCCATTGTCCCTGTTCTGTGACACATCTTGTGTTGTTTTGTTGCTGTCCAGATGTAGAAGGTTTCTGATGAGGAAGCATTGACTTGCAGAAGCCATCTGCAGAGGTATAGGCCCATGCATGTTAAACAGTGCCATTGATTATGCATTTTTATTATAGTATGTTTGACACTCACTGTCAGAATTAAACCTGCACTTATTAAACACACATCAAACCCTTGGGGGAGACCTCATAACCCTTAAACTGCTTGGCCATTTATTTTCAGGTTAAGACAGGCTTAAAGATAGTTCACAAATTGAAAGGTTTCCAGCCAGGATTGACTTGTATCACTAGGTGATACTGTTGGTTGTCACACTCTTAGGCAACAGTCGGCGAAGGATATTTCGTAGCAGTGATGGATAGGAATATGTCATGGAAACCTCAATAATAACAATGCACTTATGCATATAGTAGCAATAGTTGACATTTAACAACAATATGAAATGTTATGGAGACATGATTGTTCATATTCTTTATTTAAAAAAAAAATCAAAACGATACACTTTAATATTGAGTATAATAGTTGGCATTTAATATAATGATATGGAGATATGGTTCTTCATATTCTGGTGTAAAACAAATAGATATGAAAGACTGTAGTTCCTCTTGAAATTGATATTTAAAATTACAGCCATACAACTAAGCAGATAAGTTTGGAACAATTTTTCAAGAAAATGTCTGTCTTTGTCTTTTTGTGTATATCTGCTACTTTGTTTCTATATTCTTTACCTTGCCACTCCCTCTGTCAGCCTGTCTGTCTGTCTGTCTGTCTGTCTGTCTGTCTGTCTGTGTCTGTCTGTCTGTCTGTCTGTCTGTCTGTCTGTCTGTCTGTCTGTCTATCTATGTATCTATGTATGTATGTATGTATGTATGTATGTATCTATCTATCTATCTATCTATCTATCTATCTATCTATCTATCTATCTATCTATCTATCTATCTATCTATCTATCTATCTCTTTTGTGTTGAGAGTCTGACATTTCTATTGAGATTTTCTCACTAGTACTGATATTATTCGTGAATATAAAAAGTATTTATTTACTAATTGCTTGTTTCTGATAATGGTCTACTTACCCTAGTGCTGTGTTCACCTGTACTGTCTCTAGTCTCAGATAAGTATGGACTATTTCCAGAAGTGTCAGGGATCTCCATGGTTCTGGTATTGTCTGTATTTGTAGTACAGTTGTTTCCATGTTCTTCAGAGATGTCCTCAGCTGTTCCAGAGATATTTCTGGCTGTTTCTGGATTGTCTGGGCAAGTGTCCTTGTTTTTCTCATCTTCACCACGGTTATCTTCTGCTATGTCACTGTCTTGTAACTCATCTTCTGTGGATTCTGAGCTGTTCAGGCCTAGAAGGTTTTGATGAGAGAGTTTCGACTTGCAGGAGTCATCTATAGTGGTATAAGACAAAAGTTATTTTTAATAAGCATCCAAGATGAAAGGAAAAACTACTTCAAATAATGGAAAACAATGTGGTATTGTTCATAAGACTAGGGTTAAACTGCAATGTTTGAAGTAAAAACGAAGTATCACTGATTTAAAGAAAACATTTTAAAAGTATATAAGGGTGGGATGAGCATTTCTTTTCATGTGTGTTAAGGACCCTCTGTCAGTCCCTGAAGGCCATGATCTATTTCTAAAGGAGATAGTGGTGTGGTTGAAAAGGGCATGAGACATGGAAGAGGCTGACCCTTGACAGACATGACATCGAGGTGATGACCTCAAAGAGAAACAGAGGCAGACCAGCAGCTTCTCTCATTAGCAACATCACTGAATCCTGTGGCATGGAAATTCATGAAGTCAGCAGGGCCAGTGAAGATGGGAACACATAGAGATAGAGGCTGATGTCAATACCATTAAGTGAGGGGGCTGACATGGAACCCTGCCATGCCAAGAGGTGAGACAGGTGGTGAGTTGTCACGTTAGAGTTGAACTTTGTTGGGTGAATTCTAGTTGAGGGTGAGGGTGTTTTTAATTATTTATTTTCATACCACTTCAAGGGGTCAGAAAACAGGACAGAGGGTCAAATGATGTTGTTCGCAATTTTCCAAGAACTGCCATACAATGATAAGGTGGCAGTAGGATATCAATTTTTCATAAGGGATAATGCTGAATGACATATCTTGGCACTTTTTTGTGTGTATTACAATTATTTCAGACCAAAAAGCAGTATTATACAGAAACACTGGAAAAGTAAGTTCATAAGCTAAAATGTTGTTTCCTAGTTTACATGAAAGTTACTATGTATCTGTCAGATTTAGAGAAGGAAATAGTGACACAGAGAGAGGCAGAAACAGAGAGAGATAGGGATAGAGAAATAGAGGGAAAAAAGAGACAAACAGATAAAAAGGATAGATACAGAGAGACAACGATAAAGAGAGAGACTAAGAAAGATAGAGAGAGAGGGGGAAAGGAGGGAGGAAGAGAGAGAGAGAGAGAGAGAGAGAGAGAGAGAGAGAGGAGAGAGAGAGAGAGAGAGAGAGAGAGAGAGAGGAGAGAGAGAGAGAGAGAGAGAGAGAGAGAGAGAGACTCTGAACTCTGAAATTTAATGTACATGGGCCTTGGGCCACAATACATATGGTTGGCGTGGGAAAGTTGACAAGTGTCCTGCAATGGGCAAATCTTGAAAATACATCATACTTATCATGTTCAATTTCACTGAAAAATCATAAAGCCAAAGAACATAATATACATAAAAGGGCATTTGTTTCAAACAAAATCACAATTCTATCTAAATATACCTTTCTTATGTCTGGGAAACAAAACAAACACAGAACAAAAACAAAACTAAAAAAGAAATCCACCAATGTAAACATGGCTACTTAAATCATTACAAAAAGGTAACCATTATCTTTATTTGTGCAAATATTACATAGATTTATTACAAACTGGTATCTGTTATCTTCATTTGTAACTTAACTATCCTAATACAGTAATGTCTTTCTCTTATTGATGGCATGAAAAATAAATCTAGACAAGCTGTGATTTCTGTTGGTGTTTTCTGCTTTAAGGAGATCGTGTAAAGGTGTATCCGCACAATCACTTAGAAAATTGACTCTTAAATCATTATACATGAAACATTCATAAAGGAAATGCTGTTCATCTTCATCTTTTGGTTTACAAAATGGACATTCTTTATTTTGGTTCCGTTCGCTATATCGATGTACATTGTTATTAAGTGGCAGAGCATTGCATCTCACCTGTGACACAGCAACTCTGAAGCAGTAACTATCTAACTGTAGAATATATTCTTCTTTACTAAATGTTGTTTTGAAACTCCTATAGCCGTCATACCTGTCTCTGTCCCTAACTGTACTATACCATTCTTGGATAAATAAATCAATCAGTCTCTGTTTAAATAAACATAAGAAAGCTTTAACATCACCTACTCCCTGTTGAAGCCAAACAAAACTGAATCCTGTATCACATAGAATTTGTCTTATCTTAGTAGCCCAGCAGTTCTTTCCAGATTTATCGAAGTCAAGCAACATTTGATAAGCATTATAAGGTAGTCTGTCGGGATTCATTTGTAATAGTTTAAACCAATATCTAAGAGCATTTCTATAGGAATTAATGTAAAGAGGGTATCTTCCAAGCTCGCCATATATCATTTTATTTGGAGTTTTCAATGGTACACCCAAAAATCTCTTACAAGCTATCATATGAACTTTCTCTATATGTTCTAATTTATGTAACCCCCATATTTCAGATGAGCATAGTAAAATTGGTTGTATTTTTATATCAAAGATCTTGATAAATGTTTCAGCGTTAATTTCTTTATATTTATTGAAAACCCTATTTAGTTCTACAACAGCTTTATTTCCCTTTTTCACAAGATGATCTGTACCCAGCTTAGCACTAAGTTTTGTCATAAAATTAACCCCCCAAAAAGCAATATTTGTTCACCACTTCTAATTTGAAATTATCAAAAACCCATTGTTCTTTTTTTCAAGAAAACCCCCTTTTCTAAAGACCATTACTTTACTTTTTTCAGGATTAACACTTAATTGCAAATAATCACAACAAGATTTCAATACATTCAGTTGGTTTTGTAAACCTCCAGGAGTAGTTGAAATAGGAGCCACATCATCTGCAAAAAGTAAAATGAAGACTTCCATGATATCTGGTACTAGCTGTATTCCATGTTTACCTTTTTTACCAATAGTCTCACATAAATGGTTAATAAATACAGAAAAAAGAGTAGGGTTTAACACACATCCTTGTCTCACACCAATGGGGCATTCAAAATATTCAGACAATTCACAGTTTGCACGTATACATGAAAATAATGTTTGATACATAGCTGACATTGCTGCAAGAAACTTTCCCTTTACTCCCTGGTTTTGGATGCACTCTATAAGTAAATCATGTTTAACAGAATCAAACGCTTTTTTTAAGTCTATAAATGCAACATATAACTTTCGACCTTTCTTATTCATGTACTTCTCAACAAATGCATACAGTTAAAGATCTGATCAATTGTGGAATACTTTTTTCTGAAGCCTGCCTGATTTTCAGATATCATTTGGTTATTTTCAAGCCAAGAATACAGCCTATTGTTTACTATTGCAGTAAAACACATTGATATGATACTCAACAAAGAGATTCCTCTATAATTGTCCACATTATTAGGATCTCCCTTCTTAAAAATGGGAACTATGATAGCTTTAGCCCAAGCTTGTGGGTAAATACCTTTGTCAAAAATAGTATTGAATAAATTTATAAGAAAACCATGAACCTCTTGGCCTCCATTCTTCAACATTTCAGCAGTTACTTCATCAAGGCCACTTGCCTTGCCACATTTTAATTTGTCTATTGCTCTTTTCAGCTCTTCTTCTGAAATTTTTTGGTTAAGTTCATGGTCTACTTCTTCTAATAGATCTATATCGCTGTGACAGTGGAGAATGAATGAATAATCTTTATTTTTCAAGGGTAACAGAGTAAGTAAGCATTACATACTTTTTTTCACCCGGGCCCTGGAGAGAGAGAGAGAGAGAGAGAGAGAGAGAGAGAGAGAGAGAGAGAGAGAGAGAGAGAGAGAGAGAGAGAGAGAGCAGAGACAGAGAGAGAGAGACAGAGAGAGAGAGAGAGAGAGAGACAGAGAGAGAGAGACAGAGACAGAGAGAGAGAGAGAGAGAGAGAGAGAGAGAGAGAGAGAGAGAGAGAGAGAGAGAGAGAGAGAGAGAGAGAAGGTGAGAGAGAGAGGGGGGGGAACTCTGAAGTCTGAACTAATTTATGTGCATTGGCCATGAGCCACAATTCATTTCTTGGGCTTGGAATGCAATAAAGGGTTCAATCATATCATTAGGAAATTGCAAAGCAAATAGCAAACAGTAAAGATTTATGAATCATCAAAGAAGAAAAACACACACTATTCTAAATCATGATTGTGACCCTTATACCAAGCATAACCAAATCACAGAAAGGTGATGTATGAGAAAAAATAGAAATCATGCATATCTAGTATGTATTAAAACATAACCATCCTATTAGTATACATGAGAGAGAGCGAGAGAGAGAGGAGAGGAGAGAGAGAGAGGAGAGAGAGAGAAGAGAGAGAGAGAGAGAGAGAGAGAGAGAGAGAGAGAGAGAGAGAGAGAGAGAGAGAGAGAGAGAGAGAGAGAGAGAGAGAGAGAGAGAGAGAGAGAGAGAGAGAGAGAGAGAGAGAGAGAGAGAGAGGAGAGAGAGAGAGAGAAGAGAGAGAGAGGGGAGGGGGGAAGCAGGGAAAGACAGCCATATTAATAAAAAAGAAAATAGTGATGTCTACACATTTACCTCATCCATCCTTGCTGTGCAGTAGTTTGCCCAGAAATGACAGTGACAGACAAGACTGCTGGTTTTCTCTCTTATAGGGAATGGGTGTGATACACGTAGTCACAACGTGTGCTTGAGTAGATGTCATCTTTTCTTTCAAGCAAGATGTGTAGAAAAAAAAAAATTGCATGTAATTTCTCTGTTGTTTTAAAGGTTTGTTGGGTTCTGTCTCTATCTCTCTATTTCTCTGTCTGTCTGTCTCTCTGTCTCTGTCTCTTGCTCTATGTCAGTCTGTCTCTCTTTTACACATGCATGGTACACAGGCAATTCACAGACTCACAGACACATAACCATGCACAAACACACACGTACATACACACAACCACAACCATGTATTTATGCACTATCCGCGTAGGCACACAAGCATGCAAACAAACACTGACATATAAAAACACACAAAAACACACGCATACACACACAAACACACACACAGATACACACATACGCGCACATGCGCGCGTGTGCGCGCACGCACACTCACTCACTCACTCACTCACTCACTCACTCACTCACTCACTCACTCACTCACTCCCCTACCACATATACACACACACACACACACACACACACACACACACACACACACACACACACACACACACCAGAC
>JASPKP010000141.1:42500-45000 GCA_030674155.1 Stramonita haemastoma
TTATTCCCAATCATTTTTCCATACCTTTTAAACATATAATGTAAAAGGAAAACATTACTGAGGGGTCATATATTTAATTCAACCTTTGGCAAACTCTAAGAAGTTATAAAAAAAAAACAAAAAAAATGACCAGAGAATCAACATTTTTCAAAAAATTAACTTTAAAACTTAAACTTCCAAAGATGATTAAAAAGTTTTTTACAAGAAAATTGGTTTCAATGACGACACAACAAAAAGGACACACATCAGAACGATTAAACATATAAAATTAGACCAAAAAGCAATGAACTACACATGCTGACTAACATCACGTATCCAAACTTAACCTGTTTTATGTTATTTCTCCGCAAAAATCATTGTAAATTATTTCAGGTAGGTCTGCCCATCGTTTTTTTGACAACGATTTAGATTTTATGTAGATTTTTAAATACACTTTTTTAGCTATTGAATGATGAATATCGTATAAACATAACAAAAAATGATATTTTTTATTATAATTTCCCCCTTGCCACATTAATATTCCAAGGAGTCAAAGAAGAAACAAATAAATGTGAATCTCCCCCCCCTTACCTTGCAATAACAGTCACAGTCACAGAGTATTTTGTGAAAAGACTGCAAATCTGTAGTATAGTAGTGGGGAAAAAGTAGTACGAAAAATTAAAACATAATGCCAAACAACTACTACTAAAAACCAAATACTACCTCCACTACTACAAATACTACTACTACTACTACTTTTGTTCAGGATGGCCCTATTCTATACTGGAACTATGACCCTTTTTGATTGTTGTTACCGCACCATTTTTATAACCAAAACAAGACTTCAGGGCTGTGGGAATATTTCAATGGTTTACTTAATTTATCTTTTTGTAAAATTGTTTTCCCCCCACCCCCGGCACATTTGCGTTTCTCCTGTAGGGGTCTGCAAGTGATTTCTAATCATCTTGCTGTGAATAATTTTTTTCCACACACTTAAAAATTTATAGGCTTTTCTTCAGTGTTTGGGTTTTTCAAGTGCCGTTTTAAGTTATCTTTTCCGTGAAAATTGTTTCCCCCCCAACTTTACACTCATATTGCTTTTCTCCTTGGGATCCCAAGTGGCTTTTAAAATCACCTGACTGTACAAAGTGTTTCCCACACCCTTGGCATTTATATGGCTTTTCCCACCTGTTTAAACCGCAAGTGGCGTTTTTTAAGCACCGACGTACAAACTGTTTCCCCCCACACTTGGCATTTAAATGGCTTTTCCCCCTGTGTGGAACCGCAATGAATTTGTAAAATGTGATGGCCAGAAACATTCCTTTTTTTTCCCAGACCTCACATTTCCCTAAAGGGCTTTTTCCTTTTGTGGGTTTGCAAGTTCTTTTTAAAGATCTGCTGGAGATCCAACTCCCGCTGTTGGTGGTGATTTTTCCCACCGACTTTGGGAGTTTTGAAGAATTTCGCCTGCTTGGACCAACAGTGCAACAAGGTTGGACATTTATCCCACGCGTCCCAGCAAATATCTGGCTTCTTTCATCTGTGGTTTGGGATTGTTACCCCGTTGTATGGTGGAAATGGGATCAAATTTTTTGAGAGTCCCTTTACTTTTTGCTTAAAAGATTTGCAGAAAAAATACCTGCTCCATCAGTTGAATTGAATTCATCTGTTTCAAATTTAGCTGTTGATATTTCTTTCCAGCAAACCAAGAAAAACCAGCTTTGTCGTAAAATAACAAAACAAGGAAAAAGATTTCAGTCTCTGTAAAGTTCGGCATGCTGTGTAAAATCGTGTGCTTTCATTCATCACAGTGTCTTATGATTTAGGATGATTATAGGTATGTAAAAATATATAGAGAACTTAAGCACACAGCACATAGGCAGTCATAAAAAACCTCAGTCGGTCAAGGTACCATCATTTTAAAAGCCAAATTTAGAAAAGGAAAAGGAGGCATAAATGCACCCCATAAATAAATCCAGGCATCAAGCAAAACATCACAGACCTTCAGCTAACAATTTAAACAAGCAAGTTGCTGCCTAAGCCACTAACCAGACAGGTGCAGTGTACAAAACTTGGACTTTAAAATGAATCCAGAAACAAGCTGCAGGACTCACAAACAAGATTATTGTCAGCATCAAAGTAGCTTGCAATCATCAGCAGGGAAGGAGGAACTAACTTCAGCTTTATTACTGAATTGAGCAATTTAAAGAGTTGAGAAATCATAAATGTAGAGTTGATTACTCAATTAGTTTTCAGAATAGCACAAGCTGAAATAGGTATACAATTTGAAAATTTTTTCAAATTATAAATTCACGAGGTAATATGTCAATGGTGATTACCAAAAACCTCAGGAAATATTCTACAGAGAATGACTCACAAGAGGCACAGTTGCAGGAAATTTAGAAATTAACTGCATCTGTTTTTAGAGACAGAAGTTTTTTTTGCTGTACTTTTTAACAGATGATATTCTTTCCACTGACTTGGTTCATATTTTGCTTTAAAAAAATAATGAACCATGTTA
>JASPKP010000141.1:60000-62500 GCA_030674155.1 Stramonita haemastoma
GGGAACACATAGAGAAAGAGGCTGATGCCAATACCATTAAGTGAGGGGGCTGACATGGAACCCTGCCATACCAATAGGTGAGACAGGTGGTGAGTTGTCACGTTAGAGTTGAACTTTGTTGGTTGAATTCTAGTTGAGGGTGAGGGTGTTTTTAATTGCTTATTTTTATACCACTTCAAGGGGTCAGAAAACAGGACAGAGGGTCAAATGAAGTGGTTAGCAATTTTCCAAGTACTGCCATAGCATGATAAAGTGGCAGTAGGATATCAATTTTTGATAAGTATAATGCTGAATGACGTATCTTGGCGCTTTTTTGTGTGTTACAATTATTCAAACCAAAAGCAGTATTATACAGAAACACTGGAAAAGTATGTTCAAAGCTAAAATGTTGTTTCCTAGTTTACATGAAAGCTATTATGTATCTGTCAGATTGAGAGAAGGAAATAGAGACAGAGAAGACAGAGGAAGAGAGAGAGATAAAAGAGACAGAAAGATAAGGAAAACAAGAGACAAACAGATAAAAACGATAGATAAGAGAGAAAAGATGAGAGAAAGAGAAAGAAAGATAGAGAGAGAGGGGAAGAGAGAGAGAGAGAGAGAGAGAGAGAAGAGAGAGAGAGAGAGAGAGAGAGAGAGAGAGAGATGAGGAGAGAAGAGAGAGAAGAGAAAAAGAGAGAGAGAAAGAGAAGAGAGAGAGAGAGAGAGACGAGAGGAGAGAGAGAGAGAGAGAGAGAGAGGAGAGAGAGAGAGAGAGAGAGAGAGAGAGAGAGAGAGAGAGAGAGAAGGAATCTGAACTAATTTATGTACATTGGCCATGGGCCATAATTCATTTCTTGAGCTTGTAATGGATAAAGGGTTCAATCATATCATTAGCAAATTGCAAAGCAAATACACAAACAGTAAAGATTTATGACTGATCAAAGAAGAAAAACACACACTATTCTAAATCATGATTGTGACCCTTATATCAAGCATAACCAAATCACAAAAAGGTGATGTATGAGAAAAAAAAAGAAATCATGCATATCTAGTATGTATAAAAACATAACCATTTTATTAGTATACATGAGAGAGGAGAGAGAGAGAGAGAGAGAGAGAGAGAGAGAGAGAGAGAGAGAGAGAGAGAGAGAGAGAGAGAGAGAGAGAGAAGAGAGAACAGAGACAGGAGAGAGAGAAAGACAGAGCAAGAGAGAGAGAGAAGAGAGAGAGAGAGAGAGACAGACAGACAGACAGACAGACAGACAGACATACAGACAGACATACAGAGACAGAGAGGCAGAGAGACAGAGACAGAGATAGAGACAGAGAGACAGAGAGAAGAGAGAGAAAGAGAGAGAGAGGAGGGGGGGGGGGGGGGGTGGAGAAGCAGGGAAAGACAGCCATATTAATAAAAAAAAGGAATAGTGATGTCTACATATTTACCTCATCCATCCTTGCTGTGCAGTAGTTTGCCCAGAAATGACAGTGACAGACAAGACTGCTCGGTTTTCTCTCTTATAGGGAATGGGTGTGACACAAGTAGTCACAACGTGTGCTTGAGTAGATGTCATCTTTTCTTTCAAGCAAGATGCATAGAAAAAAACAACTGCATGTAATTCCTGTTGTTTTAAGGTTTGTTGGGTTCTGTCTCCATCTCTCTATTTCTCTGTCTCTCTGTGTCTGTCTCTTGCTCTATGTCAGTCTTTCTCTCTTTTACACATGCATGGTACACAGACAATGCACAGACTCACAGACACATAACCACGCACAAACACACGCACAAACACACACACGTACATACATACAACCACACACATGTTTGTATGTACTTTCCGGGTAGGCACACAAGCACGCAAACAAACACAGACACAAAAAACACACACAAAACTACACGCATACATACACACACACACACAGAGTTCTGATTGTTGTTGTTGGGTGTGTGGTGTTGGTTTTTTTTGTTTTGTTTTTTTTGTTTTGTTTTTGTTTTGTTTTTTTTTTGTTTTGTTTTGTTTGTTTGTTTGTTTGTTTGTTTTCATATGTGTAGGGATTTTTATTTATGAATATAATCATAAATCATTATTATAATTCTTCTGTTTGCTGTTTGTGTTTACCCCCCTCCTCCTTGACACCCCCTCCCCACCTGTTCCCCCCCCCCCCCCCTCCCAATTTTTTCTTTTGTGTGTGTGATTTTTTTTTTTTTTTGTGTTTGTTTTGTTTTGTTTTGTTTGGGGTTTTCTTTTATTTCGTTTGTTTGGTTGTCTGTTGCTTTTGTTTGTTTTGTTAGTTTTTTGTTGTTTGTATGTATGTTTGTTAGTGTATATGTTTTTTTCCTCTCAGTGGAGATCGGTATTATCATATGGTATTGTTGCGTGTTTTTTTTTTGTTTGTTTCGTTGTTTTTGTTGTTTGTTTGTTTGTTTGTTTGTTTTTTTCTTCCTCCTAATATGTAAGTGTGAACTAAAGTGTGGAGATATTGTAATCTGACATAAGTTGCTTAATGACATTTCATGGATTCTTTT
>JASPKP010000141.1:65000-70000 GCA_030674155.1 Stramonita haemastoma
GTGACGCTCCGCCACATGCGAAGTCCCATTGCACAAGAGGTCAATTTTTTATCATTGACAAGTTTTCAATCTGCCATAAAAAGGCTATTCAATACGAAAAACATATTGAAAACTGGATGATTCTGTGCAAAGTTATTACAAATTGAAATGATAGACTGCAGGATGTGACAAAATGAGAAACGGGCAAGTTTATTTTCGTAACAGGTCAGAATGAGGGCATGGGTATTTTCAAAACACATTTAAAAGCAAAAGGAATAAAAACTATGCCTTGGTATTTCATTACAAGGTAGAAAAACGGATATAGTTTAATAATCAATCAAAATCTCAAAATTGACAACTTGAATCCACCTACCTTTAATGGCTCCTAGTGCAAAATTGGGTAATGTGCTAAGCGACTCATTTCCTGGTGGAGCGTCAAACACACAACACACACACACACACACACACACACACACACACACACACACACACACACACACACACACACACACACACACACACACACACACACACACACATATAAAATATATATATATATATATATATATATTATATATATATATATAATATAGATATAGATATAGATATAGAAATAAGATATAGATAGATAGATAGATAATAAAGATAGATAGATAGAGAAGATAGATAGATAATAGATAGATAGATAATAGAATAGATAGATAGATAGATAGATAGATAGAAAATAGATAGATAGATAGATAGATAGATAGATAGATAGATAGATAGATAGATAGATAGATAGATAGATAGATAGATAGATAAAAGATATAGATATAGATATAGATATAGATATATCTGTGTGTCTGAGTGTTTTTTTGTTTGTTTTTTTAATTCTTTTATATGGAGGATAATGGGATAAGCACCTTTTTGCTTTTTACATCCAGTCCCCGTGTGTATGCAGTATATGTATATATATACTCGTGTGTTGTGTCTGTGTCTGTGTCTGTGTGTCTGTTTCTCTGTGTGTGTGTCTGTGGCTTATAGCAATTTTCACCATTGGTATTTGTCAGTTTCAATATAGATTAACATTGGTTTTTGAGAGCTATTTTTGATCAATTTTCTTGATTTTTTTCTGTAGGCAGAATGAAAAAAGAAACTGTGTTAGCTTAATTATTCAACCTCAATAAACATCATTGTGACTTAAATTCACCCACCACAACCACCACAGACATACACACAGACACAGACACACACAAATACACACAAATACGCACACACAAATACGCACACACAAATGCGCGCGCACACCCCACACAGACACACACAAATAACACACACACACACACACACACACACACACACACACACACACACACACACAAACACACACACACACATACACACACACACACACACACACACACACACACACACACACACACACACACACACACACACACCACACACACACACACTGGTTCATAAGAAGCAATCAAGCAAACAATCAGACATTACAAAACAAAAACCACAATGAAGCTCAGCTAAAACGGTTTCACAGCAGCTGTTTATTGAATAAAACTTTTTTTTTTACAGTCACTCACATAAAAGTCATAAAAACCATTACAAAGATTTAAAAAAGAACATAATGTGAAAAATAACGGCAGTCAGTATTCATCCTCAGTATTATCATGACTACCCCCACCACAGTACTTTCAGCACCCCCACCCATAATGTGTCATCTTCATCGTTATCATCATCATCACTGTTTGTATTGATTATAAATGTATTGATGTTTGATTGGAAACACGTTACCTTCTACTGACTTTTTTTTTCAAAAATAAGATGTCACAGATGTCTGGTCAATGGTCTAACCACTCGGCCTGTCTGTTCCCATGAAACATGTATGTACATAGACACATTTACTTATGGATTATACATTCAATCTCTCCATCCAATTAAACACGTATGTACATAGACACATTTATTCATGGATTACGCATTCATTCTCCATACCATTAAACATGTATGTACATAGACACATGTATTCATGGATTATACATTCAATTCACCGTTGCAAAATCCAAGCATTTTTATGAAAAGGAAACGTGAAGAAATGACAAGGGTCTCAAAATTTCATTATTGATTTTAATTAAAAAGATCCAAAAATAGATAGAAAGTTGTTAAAGGAAAGGATATGAGTTTGAATAAAGATACTACATAAACTAACTGTTATTATAATGATTAAAAAAATAGTGTACAATGCTTCATGCTATTGAAGTACAAATGCTGACTACATCAGTAATCTATCCAGATATTCCTCCTCCATGAATCATTATAATTTATTTCAGGTAGGTTTTTCCCAGCTGTGTTTTGAGAATCATGTACACTGTATGGTGAATTTTCAAAACTGTTTTTTTAGGTACCAAATAAGGAATATTAGTGTCATCAGTAAAAATGGCACGTATCTACTTTGATTTCGTGTGCCCCAATATTTTCATGAGTCAAAGAAGACAGAAATAAATGAAAGCTCTCCCCACCCTTATACTTGCAATAACAGAGTCATACAATGTTTTTGGTGTAAATATCTGTAGTCTATAGTACAGTAGTGGCAGTAGTAGTGATGTTAGTAAATAATGTTTAGCTACTACTACTACTACTACTACTACTACTACTACTACTACTACTACTACTACTACTACTACTACACTACTACTACTACTACACTACTTCTAAGACTACTACAACGATGACTACTACAACGATGACTACAACAACAACAAGAACAACAACAAGAACAACAATAACAACAACAACAACAACAACAACTACTACTACTACTACTACTACTACTACTACTACTACTACTACTACTACTACTAACTACTACTACTACTACTACTACTACTACTATTGCTGCTGCTGCTGCTGCTGCTGCTGCTGCTGCTGCTGCTATCAGAACTATTTCTACTTCTACTACTGCCACTGCTATGTTCAGGATGGCATATTCAGTACACTGTGAACTATGACCTCTGTTGATTGTTGTCATCAGCACCATGTTTATCACCAGACTTCTCGGCTGTGTGGGATATTTCGATGTGTTTACTTAATTCATCTTTCTGTGAAAATTGCTTTCCACACACTGTGCCCTTGTAGGGCGTTTCTCCTGTGTGGGTTTGCAAGTGCGTTTCTACTTCTTCTTGCCCTGAATATTGTTTCCCACACACTGGACATTTATATGGCTTTTCTTTGTGGGTCCACTTGTGTCTTCCTAAGGTACCTGCCTGTGAAAACTGTTTTCCACACACTTGGCATTTATATGGCTTTTCTCCTGTGTGGATCCGCAAGTGTGTTTGTAAGGTACTTAACTTTGAAAACTGTTTTCTGCACACTTTACACCCATATGGCCTTTCTCCTGTGTGGGTTCGCATGTGTGTTTGTAAACTACTTGAATCCGAAAACTGTCTCCCACAAACATTACATTTATATGGCTTTTCTCCTGTGTGGATCCGCAAGTGTGTTTGTAAGTTACCTAACTGTGTAAACTGTTTCCCACAGACATGGCATTTATATGGCTTTTCACCTGTGTGGATCCGCATGTGCGTTTGTAAGCGAGATGGCCAGAAACATTCTTTCCCACAGACCTCACATGCATATTTCTTTTTTCCTGTGTGGGTTTGCAAGTTTCTTTTTAAGAGATCCGACTGTGAGAGTCCTATCTCTGCTGTTGGTGCTGATTTTGTACGGACTGTGTAGTTTTGAAGAATTGCGTCTGCTTGGACCTGAGTATGCTGCACAAGGTTGTGACATGTATCACTGCTGTCCTCAGCAATATCATGGCTGCTTTCACCTGTGTCAGGGATGTTACCTGTTGTAGTGGTGGAAATTGGATCAATTGTTTGAGAGTCATTTACTTTTGCTTCAACTGAGTTTGCAGAAAAGTACCTGCTTCCATCAGTTGAATTGAGTTCATCTGTACAACTTTGCTGTTGATAATTTCTGCCGAGCAAACCATGGTCACCAGGCTTTGTCTGTAAAATAACACAGTAAGGAAACGATTTAAGTCTCTGTATGTTCGGCATGCTGTGTAATCGTGTGCTTTCATTCATCACAGTGTCTTATGATTTAGGATGATATAGGTATGTAAATATATAGAGAACATTAAGCACACAGCATATAGGCAATCATAAAAAAATCTCAGTCGGTCAAGGTACCATTATTTTAAAAGCCAAATTTAGAAAAGGAAAAGGAGGCATCAATGCACCCCATTAATAAATCCAGGCATCAAGCAAAATATCACAGACCTTCAGCTAATATTTAAACAAGCAAGTTGCTGCCTAAGTCACTAACCAGACAGGTGCAGTGTACAAAACTTGGACTTTAAAATGAATCCAGAAACAAGCTTCAGGACTTCACAAACAAGATTATTTTCAGCATCATAGTAGCTTGCAATCTTCAGCAGGGAAGGAGAGTAACTTCAGCTTTTCATTTCTTTTTTTAAATTTTTTTTATATACTAAATTGAGAATATTTAAAGAGTTGACAAATCATAATTGTAGAATTGATTACTCAATTAGTTTCAGAATAACACAAGCTGAAAATAGGTATACAATTTGAAAATTATATTTCAAATTATAATTCACGAAGTAATATGTCAATGGTGATTACCAAAACATCAGGAAATATTCTATAGAATGACTCACAAGAGGCACAGTTGCAGGAAATTTAGAAATTAACTACTCTGTTTTTAGTGACAATTTTTTTTCTTATACTTTTAAACAGATGATATTCTTTACACTGACTTGGCTCCTATTTTGCTTTAATAACATAATGAACCACTGTTATCTCATTTAATGCTAAATTCAGTGTCAACATTATTGAATAATGAAAAACATTTAAAACTATGCAGAAAAAGACAGGGTTTTAAAAATAAATTCCAATGTTTGAAGGAATATCTAAAATAGCTGTCCTTGCCTTTGTGTGTGTTTGTGAACTTCGATGTTTCTTCAATACTTAGCCTGCAAATCTGTTAAGTTTCCATAT
>JASPKP010001408.1:0-10000 GCA_030674155.1 Stramonita haemastoma
TCTGTCTGTCTGTCTGTCTGTGTCTGTCTGTCTGTCTGTTTGTCTGTCTGTGTCAGTCCCCCCCCCTCTCCCCCTCTGTGTGTGTGTGTGTCTGTCTCTGAAATGATGCAATTTTGGTAGAAACTTTACAAATGAAATTTCTTTTCCCTCTTAACTCATCAGTGGTGCTAAATAGTTTGGCAATCCCTTTCATGTATTGGCCAATAGCTATTTCGGGAATTATCAATAAATCATTCGAATTCTCTTCCTTCCTCCCTCTGCCTGTTTGTCTCGCTCTCTCTTCTGTTTGCCTCTCTGTATCTGTCTCTGTTTTTCTATCTTTGTGTCTCTCTGTTTGTCTCTTTTCTCCTCTGTTTCTGTGTGTGTGTGTGTGTGTGTGTGTGTGTGTGTGTGTGTGTGTGTGTGTGTGTGTGTGTGTGTGTGTGTGTGTGTGTGTGTGTGTGTGTATGTATCTCATTATGTCTATCTCTCTCTGTCTCTGTTTCCTCCTCCGCTCTGTCTCTCTGTCTGTCTCTGTTTCTGTGTCTCTGTCTTTCCCACCCCTGTCTTTTCATCTTCTTCCTTCCCTTCGTCTGTCTGTCTGTCTGTCTGTCTGTCTGTCTGTCTGTCTGTCTGTCTCTCTCTCTCTCTCTCTCTCTCTCTCTTCTCTCTCTCTCTCTCTCTCTCTCTCTCTCTCTCTCACACTCTCTCTCACCCTCCCTCCGCGTTCCTCTCCAGTTCTGTCTCTTTCCCTCTCCTTCTCTCCCCCTCCCTCTTTTTCCCCCTCCCTCCCTCTCTCACTTTCTCCCTCCTTCCTTCACTCCCCTTCCCCCCCCCCCCTTTTCCCCTATCTTGTTCTTGTTCCATGTGATGTGCTGAGTGTGTTAGTTTGCCCGCCCGCCTCCTAATCCGTCTGGCCAAACAGATCGTTTGGATAATGACACAGAAATCAAATCCTGGCGCCTGACCAAAGGGATGGCAGGTGGGGGGGGGGGGGGGGGGGGGGGGGGGGTAAAGGATTGAGTGGGGGTTCGTTGGGGGTGGGGGGGATGGGATGGGGCGTTGGTGGGTGTTGATGGTGGTGGTGGGTGGTGGTAGAGATCGAACATCTTCCCTTCTTTTTTGTTTCTAAGAGAGTACAGTAACATAATTTGGGAGGAACTGGGAGGGAAGGGAAGGGGGGGGGGGGGGGGGGGGGGGGGGTGAATTTAAAGAAAGAAAGAAAGAGACAGGCAAACAAACAAACAAACGCATGCCTCGTTTCAATTGAAGTGTAAATGTTCTCAGTAAGTCACACTCTGGCAGGTCTTCATGTTTTAGATGACCGGACCCCCCCCATTCACCAGATGCTTCTGTCGAGATTCGAACCCACGACTTCATGGATCCCCAGGCTGAGGAAGATATGACGGTCAGATAGGGTTTCATTTCATGATTACAGAATGTTCTGCACAGATCAAACCTTTCGCTGTTCTGAAAACGATCGTTCCATTTCTGCCACCTACAATCGACTAGGCGTTGACGAACATTTTTTTAGGAGCACATCTACATTTCCAATTCCATGATTAATCATCATCAGAACGGTTGAAGCCATTTTCGCTTAGACAGAATGCGTAAATCAGTTACCCAATTTGTTTTGCCCTTAACGTCTGGTCAAATTCAAACAACATTTTGTAACCTTTAAAAGGCAATCGACTGGGCAGATTGGAGATTTGTGTGGAGGCGTAAAGAATGAACGGAAATAGTTTTGAGAGATACGAACGACAAGGAGAGAGAGAGAGAGAGAGAGAGAGAGAGAGAGGGGGGGGGGGGGGGGGGGGAGAGGTGGGGGTTGGCAGAAGGGGGCGGAGAGCAAAGGTCAAGCCTGTGACCAGAGAAAGGATGAAGGATGGGCCTCATCGGGTGCTTGGCCTTGACCTCGGGCTCTGAGGGTCACACACACCTGTGTCTTTGTCCCCTCCCTCGCTGCCCCTCCCCTCCCCTCCACCCTGCAGACTAAAATGCCACAGCATCCCGAGGCCACACATCACAGTTCACTTCTGGGCTCAAATCACTAGTATAGTATAGTATAGTATAGTATAGTATAGTATAGTATAGTATAGTATAGTATAGTATAGTATAGTATAGGAAGGACGGTGGCAGGATGATTAAGACGTTCGCCTGCCAATATGAAAATCGTGAGTTTCTGGGTTCGTACCCAGCCTCGCCCTTTCTTCCCAGTTTGACGAAAAAATCGAACTGAATGTCAAAGTCATTCGGATGAGACTCGAAACCAAGGCCCGTGTGCGAATGCACGCAGAACATCTTGCGCACACGTTAAAACCCGTTCCACCTTTCGGAAGAGTAGGCCATCGTGTGCCGGTAGGAGCGGATGACAAAATTATAACAAACCAGCATGCACACAGGTGTCGTGTTTAGACACCATCCTGAGGAAAAATCGGGGAGTTGGAGTCCCAGAGCGGCTCGGGGCTGTAGGTATATGGCAACGTTCTGATGGCTCCTGGGACGGTACTGGAACCATTCGTATCGGTCAATGCCCTTCCAATGGATCATTCCAGTGCCGTGGAGAGGGGGGGTCTGCTGCATGGGTAACAGCTTGCCCTCCATACATGCTTGCCCAGGCTTTGCGCTCTAAACACTGGAGCGCAACTCCATAGTCTTCCGAGACTGATGAGTGCCTACTGCTACTGCTGAGTATAGTATAGTATAGTATAGTATAGTATAGTATAGTATAGTATAGTATAGTATAGTATAGTATAGTATAGTATAGTATAGTATAGTATAGTATAGTATAGTATAGTATAGTGCAGTACAGTACAGTACAGTACAGTGCAGTACAGTATAGTACAGTATAGTATAGTATATAATTTCTTTGCATATTCCCGCTGCTATTCCCAGGGATGGTTCGTCGCCACAAGAGTAGCGCCACCCATTCAAAATAAATAATGCGTGCATGTGTATGTGTTTCTGTTAGTGTGGTTTTTTTTCTACAGAATTTTACCGGGGACGACTTCGTTTTTGCCGAGGGCTCTTTTAGTGCGCTGAATGCTTGTTGCACACAGTACCTCAGTTCATAGTTTTGTAGGAAAGACTAGCACCCTGACCATCTCTTAAGGTTTTGTGTGGATGAGGGTCAGGTTTGTGCTCAGACAGGAATGGAACCTACGACCTTTTCCTTTCTACACGCGTATTCACTCCTGAGAAATGTATCGTGACTGAAAATAATATAACTCCAATACAACGCAGTGCCATACAGTACAATACACCACACTACAATACAACACAGCGGAACACAACACTCATGAATAACATTGTTTCATGCACCTCCTGTCAAAACAAGCTCAGAGCACGCTTTGCCCTTAGTCTAAAAAAAAACAAACAAACAAAAGAAAGTTAGTTTCAACTGAATCGGAGGATTTTTGATTGTAGGCACACTACATAGAAATTACTACTCGGCGTTTTAGTGTAATTGGGAAGTGTGGCCCAAAGGCCAGAGCGATAGTAGGACAAGTGGATGTGTAGTGGGAGGGGAGACAGAGACTAGTAGTCCAGTCAAATTAAAATTTGACCTTAAACTAACTGCTTCGAAATATTTAAGTGCAGGAATCGGTTCATTTGGCCATTTTGTTCATGCACACAAAAATCTAAAACTGTAGATGGTTCAATCTGTACATAATTAACAAAAAACTTTTATAAAAAATGGGGTTTTTTATGTCGGGGACGCAAAACAGACCAACTGCGCGGGATTTGTGCACCGGCACAAATTCCGCCCTGCGTGCCTGCGAAATTTCCCTCCCGTTTCTCTTCTGGCTTGCTAGCAGACGACGCGATGATGGGTGGAGGGGGCAGTTTAGAGTAAGCATGAGTGAAGCGGTGTAGCCTAACTGGTACGTCCAGGGCAGCTGGCGTTGGGCTGTTCTTTCGTTGAAGGGGGAAGGAGAAGAGTGTTTATGAACTAAAAGCAGTTGTATGGAGCCATAAATGGTGTTGGCTTGTGTTTGTGTGATGATACTGGTATTATGTGTGTGTGTGTGTGTGTGTGTGTGTGTGTGTGTGTGTGTTGTGTGTGTGTGTGTGGTGTGTGTATACTACTACTACTACTACTACTACTACTACTACTACTACTACTACTACTACTACTACTACACCACCACCACCACCACCACCACCACCACCACCACCACACTACCGTCACTACTACTACTACTACTTCGTCCACTAATTCTACTCAACAATATTGATAATAATGATAATGCTACTAACAATTAACATTTTATTATTAAAATCATCGTTTTCGTTATCATTATTATTAATATTATTATTATTATTATTATTATTATTATTATTATTATTATTATTATTATTATTATTATCATTATCATTATTATTATTACTAAAGTAGAATTGTTTAAACCATCTAAGTCTGTTTTGTTTCTTGATCAGATACCAGATAGAGACTGCTGCATTATCTTTAATCATGGATTTTGCAGTAAGGACACAAAAGTTATCTTACGGAAATACGGCAAGCAGTCAACAAAGTGGTGTCAACAGTGCTTCAATTGGCAATGTTGTACATGCTGGCTGTGGAGGAGACTATAACAACAGAAATGTTACAGCACAGTTTCTATGGAGAGGACAGGCTGATAAGTCTCCACAACAACAACTTGAAAAAGGAGACTTCTGACTGCAGTTTCCACTTTCAGTCATGCAACTCAGTGTCTGTTCTGCCTGAAAGAGAAAATTGGTCAGTAAAGGTGAACATGAGGACTGCATAGATCTCATAATAGGGACAATAACAGGTTCAATACACAGGGGCTGACTCTTGTAGCAGCAGGAGTGGTGAATGGCCAAAGAAAGTTACACCTAAGCTGGAATGTTTACAGGACTGCTTCGCAAGAGATGGTGCTTTCCACAATGTCTGTAATTTCCAGACCAGAAAACATATCCCTAAAGTATTTTCAGACACTGATCATGAACCAACAAGAAAAAAAAAAGAGAAAGCCAGCAGACCAAAAGATGACACATGTTTTGCTGCATTTCAGGATATTGTTACCTACCTGGAAAACAATGTCGCTGAACACATCACTGTTTGAGACCTTGTTAGAATGATGGAAGACACCCTAACCCACTATATGTAATCTGACAACAATGGCTCTGCGCATAGTGCAATCAACATGAAGAAAATTGCTTAGACATTTTGGTGACAGTAAAGCAATCTCAGCCTCAGACGGAAAATCAGCTTATACGACTCTAAAGACAGCAGTCTCTGCCACCCTACTCAAGTTAGAAAGAACAGACAAAGGCTGACAGTGACTGTGAATCCATTTGCCTGATAAAAACAGCAGCTACTTTAATCAGAGGTGTCATTATGTCCATATGTTGCAACAAAGATGAGTACATGACTCTAGCCAACTGTCTAAAAATTTACAGTGCAGTTTTTTGCCCTTGAGTCTTCATGGATAAGTACAGAACTGAAAACCACATCTATTTGTCAGTGCATTGTGTAGGCTACAAGACCAAAAACATACACTGCTCCACTTCAAGTTCATTTGGCTGTACAGATGCACAAAACATTTGGATCCAGATTTTCCTTGAACACACTGAACAGACTTACATTCTGTTCTTCATACTTAATATACAGAAACTCTATCTCAATGCAGCTGTCAGCCAATGTGTGAGCCTTCCCCAAATCACAGAAGGAAAAACTCTTCAGTTTGTAACAGACAATGCAGACCACAACTCAGCTCATTTTAGATGGGGTGGCTCTTTTCATGGAATGGAAGCAAAAAAGAACAGGAGGGTATCCAGGGAAAAAAAGATGAACGACAGGGAATCCAGTGCACTTGAGAAATAAGGTAAGTTAAATCTTGTGCATATAAACAACCCCTCAACAACAAAAGAATTACTCCAAGTAAAAATATTATTATACAAGTGTACAGGCAGACAGAACTATGTGTGGCACAGCACTGCTAACAAAATCTCATCGGATAAATCCGCCTGAACTTAACATAAATAATTCTATTGTGACAAGAAGTAAATTTTTTGGTAAGTGTGGTTATGAGACATTCACGTAATTATACAAATTCTGAGACTGTAAGGAGGCGAGTGAATAAATAGTGGTTTGTGGTATGAACTGCATTAATTCTTAATTACAAAGAGACAGTGCAATCTGCAGTTCAAGCCTACGCTAATCCCTGTTGTAGTTCTTGTTAAAGGTAAATTATAAAATTTTATTTTGTAAAATTTCAGAGTGAAGGTCAAGTTTACTGCAAATGCTTATGAAGAAAATAACCTTATATATCTACATTATCCAGATACATTATGTTAGGAATGTAAAAGAAAACAACAGCCTTTCGTTGCAGATCTGACTGGAACACACTGGGTTCTTTGTGTTTCAAGAGCATTTCTGACATAGCTGCTGTTGATAATATCTTGATACACCTTGAAAGATATCTTGGCCCCCGAAGTCTTCTCAACCAGCAGGGCATAGGTTGATGCAAGCACCTCATGATGGCATGCACCCAGTGAAGTCAGGTGTTTTTCCTGCCCATGACTGCTATGAGTTCATACATCATGCATCTACTTTACTTTGATCTTCATCTCCAATCAAGTACAAAAGTTTGCAGTGATGTATGTGGTAACTTTCTATCAGTCACTGTACATGGAAGCCCAGGCAATTATAAATAGTGATCCCTCTGACAGTTTCATCAGATCTGTTGTCCTTCAGCTGGGATACTTCCACACTAGGATGAGTTTCCTAGGAACCACTGGACATGTACTGAAAGGGTATGAACATGTGTACACCTCAAATGCTATTTCTCACATTTATTATGAGTGGGAAGTCTTACTCCCGTGCTGTTCGAGCATACTTTCTCACGGATGATACCCTCAACACCATCTTCACAGCTCCTGCATACTACAAGCCATGGATCCTGGTTTACCATGATATCCCATCACCAGACTAAATCTAACACAGCATGATTCAGCCAGTGTGTGACTTCCATTTTAGTGTTAGTTTTTGAAGTATGATACAAGGTTGTACCACCAGCACAATTTCCTTTTCTGAAAATTCCATAAGAAAACGCGACAACAGCCGAAATCCCCATCACTTCACCAAAGCGTATTACAGTCGCATACGTATACGCGCTCGCGCATGTGCGCACGTGCGCGCTCGCGTGTGTGCAAATTAAAATTTATTAGCACCATTTGTGGTTGGTATTATGTTCAAGAATAGGTTGAATGCAAGGGTTTGATTTGTTTTCACAAGATGGGGGGAGGGATAACCTAGTGGTCAGAACACTGCGCTCGCAATTTGACGTCCAGGGTTCGATTCCCGGTCGAGGGGATTTTTCCTCTGGAGTTAACATCAGTGCTAACTCCATTCTCCCCAAAAGTCCTTCGGATGAGACTATAAACCGAGGCCCGGGTGCGAACGCATGCAGAACATCTTGTGCACGTGTTAAATCCTGTTCCGCTTTTCGTAAGAGTAGGCCATTGTGTTCCTGTGGGAACAGATGACACGATTTACAAAAACTGCATACACACGGGGACTGAATGTAAAAAAACACATGACTGCTTATTCTATTATCCTCGATATAAAAGAATTTTTAAAAATTGTTTTAATATAGATCTAGCGCCATATAGATTCTATAATTATAATATCATTGATAATAATAACAATAAACAATACTCAAATCTCAAAGAAATAGTAGTTTTAATCAACAATCTTCTATTGTTTATATAATAGATTTGTCCCACCACTGTGCAGAAACAACTGTCACGGATACAGGCAAAACTAGGAGTTCGGCTTAGAATACGGGGTCTCTAAAAAATTAGGGGGTAGGGGTAGAAAACAAGCAATATCTTTTTTAATTATTTGTTGATTGCAACTGTTCTTGGTTTTTTATTTACAGAAGAGGTCATACTAGCTTTCTATGATAAACATGTTTCATCAATCGTGTATGAAACACATACAAATGGGAAAAATATAAGCATTTTGTTCAAATCAGCAAAGAATATTAACTATTTTTGTCCCCAAAATGTACAAAATTGATGAATTTCCTGCCTACTTTTGTTTTAAAAAAACATCTATGACCTGTCAGTGATTGTATATAGTTGTTCTAATGATTATTTTGTCAAAATCATAGTCACAATAGTAGTTTGTCATAATTTTTTTAGTCACAGGAATTCAGTGAGGGGGTACCTCATTTGAAGTGAAATAGCTAATTCGTTGAACCATATATTCTTTTAGATTTTTGATATGTTACCCGTGGATGTCTGACGATACCGAATCAGTTGAGTTTGCTTTCGAAGCAGTTTGTTTACGGTTCGGCCAAATTTGGGGCTTATTTGACTGGACTATAGCTCTAGAGGTCAGAGTGTGTGAGAATGAACGGAAGGATGGAGGAGGAAGGGGGGTGGGTGGGTGGGTGGGAGGCTGAATCGAACAGTCTGAAGTTTTTAAGTTGGGTGGGGTACTGCACAGGTCAGAAGTACCACTACACACACGCGCGCCCGTGCCCGCGCCCGCGCGCGCGCGTTTGCACACACACACACACGCACGCACGCATACACGCACGCACGCACGCATGCACGCACGCACGCACGCACAGAGAGAGAGAGAGAGAGAGAGAGAGAGAGAGAGAGAGAGGAGAGAGACAGACAGACAGACAGACAGACAGACAGACAGACAGACAGACAGACAGACAGACAGACAGCACACACACACACACAACACACACACACACACACACACACACACACACACACACACATACATACACACACACACACAAACAGTGTGCGAGCGTGTGTGCGTGTGTGTATGTGTTGCTGCTGATGTTCGTGCGCGCGCGCGCGTGTGTGAATGTGTGTGTGTGTGTTTGTGTGTGTGCGAGCGTGTGTGCACATACATATATATAAAATGATAATAGTAATGGTAATGCTAATGATAATAGCAACAGCATGGTCATCATCATCATCATTATCATCACACACACACACACATACACACACACACACACACACACACACACACACACACACACACACACACACACACACACACACACACTGGTTTCTCTCTCTCTCTCTGTGAGATGATGACGGGGACTGGATGTAAAAAAGCACGTAAGTGCTTATCGCATTATCCTCGAAATAAAAGAATAACTAAATAAAAGAATAAATGAAATAATCTCTCTCCTCTCTCTCTCTCTCTCTCTCTCTCTCTCTCTCTCTCTCTCTCTCTCTCTCTCTCTCCTGGGAACAGATGACATTTACAAAACTGCATACACACGGGGACTGGATGTAAAAAAGCACAAGAGTGCTTTTTAATTATCCTCGATATAAAAGAATAAATCAAATCAAATCAAATCAAATCAAATCCTCTCATTCAGACATTCTTTCTCTTTCATAATACTAATATTCTGTATGTGTGTTCTGTGGTCAGCGGGAACTGGACATCTGTGCTGGTGAGGTGGCCAACCGACAGGACGAGAGCGAAGCCTCCAGGAAACGTTTAGTGCAGCTGACCAGAGACTTCAAGAAAAACACCGCGGAGGTTAGTTAGTTAGTCAAGTCTTGTCCGTCTCATTCATACACCCTTCGTTTCGTGACTGTTTTGTTTGTTTGTCTATGTCTGTGACTGTTGACTCTTCTTTTCATTCTCACTTCCTTTCTCTCGATATATATATCTCTTTGGTTTTGTCGGCTTGTGTTTGTTTCTCCTCACGAGCTTAATCTCCCTCCTCTTGCTCACTGATTTCTTTTGGTCTGTGTGACTGTTGTCTTTCTTTTTCCTTTAACTTTCTTTCTCTCGATTTAAATCTCTTTGGTTCTGTGTGCATGTCGTTTGTCTGTTTCTCCTCACGAGGTTAATTTTTATCACACTCCTCTTGGTCACTGTCTTTTCTTTGGTCTGTGTGACTGTTGTCTTTCTTTTTCCTTTACACTTTCTTTCTCTCGAATTCATCTCATTGGTTCTGTGTGCTTGTGTTTGTCTGTTTCTCCTAACGAGGTTAATTTT
>JASPKP010001408.1:22500-29118 GCA_030674155.1 Stramonita haemastoma
TACACAGGTGTCCTGTTCATCATCCCTGAAGTCGGAATGCGGCTACCTTAAATGGCGGGTGAAAACGGTCACACTCGCAAAATCTCACCGTTGGTAAATCTAGGAGCTGTGATCGAGGAAGGAGAAGACATGTTTTATCTGTATGATGACCTAACCTCTCTATGATGATGAATCTACTCAGCTAGAGTGTAGGTCCAATTGGTGTCTAAGTAAACCCTTTCGGCTGCTATTGCCATCAGGCATCTCCACTATAATAAAATTCTGCCCACTTTCCGAAACAGCAGCTGCCTCCTCTGCTGTTTTGGAGGTCATCGTCGGACACGACGGACAAACAAGCAAACAAACAAACAACAAGCTATTGTGAGTGACATTACTTTTGATGGTAGCCCCTGTTATGTCTCCACCTGTCCCGTTCTGTCTGCAGTCGTTCTGTAGGTTGTATGATTTTCTGCAGCTCTTACAGGAGATGCAGGAAAAAAATAATAATAAAAAAAGTTGTCGACTTCCTGCCAGATGTAGTAGGCAGCATTGACCAATATTGACCATCGACTTTCATCAGCCATCATGCTCACCCCCTCCCCCCGCCCCCCCGTACCCCCCCCCCCCCCCCCCCCCCCCCCCCCCCCCCCCCCCCCCCCCCCCCCCCCCCGTACCTCCCTGCTCTCCGCCCCCGTTTCACCCCCCCTCCCCCTCCTTGCAACACAAAACCAGCCTGAGAACTACTACCTGAGAACTGTAAGAATCAGGAGAAAAAGGGGGTGGGGAAGAAGGGAGGTAGAGGGAAAGACAAGAGGGGGGTGGGGGGGTGGGGGGGCAGGGGAGGGAGGGGATGGTTTGGCGCCACTCAGATCACATCAGTCGATGATGAATGGAGCTTTAATGCGTAGGGGAGGGGGGGGGGGGGGTGAATGGTGTGGGAGAGGGGCAAAAAAGGATGAGGAGAGGGGGTGAAGTGTAGGATTTTCAGCGGTCCCAGCTGATTGAAGCTTGTGTGTGTGTGTGTGTGTGTGTGTGTGTGTGTGTGTGTGTGTGTGTGTGTGTGTGTGTTGTGTGTTGTGAGCGTGTGTGTGCGTGTGCGTGTGCATGTGTGTGTGCGTGTGTGTGTGTGCGTGTGCGTGCGTGTGCGTGTGGGTGCTGTGCGTGGCGTGTGAACAAAACAGGAAGGTGTGTTTTTGAATGAATTGGACAAACCTGAGTCAGCCATTTTTAATTCAGGCTGAGGAACACTTGCCTGTTATTTTGATGTTGAGGATAATGATGTAGTCATGAAAATAGTGCTTACAGTGTCACTTTATCAAGCAAGATATCTCCTCATTTCAAGCACAGCAGGATATTTCTCTCCATCTGCTATACATATATCTCCTCGAGGAGAGCGTGTCGTCACAATATCATTACTATCAATTAAAGAATGAGAAAAAAAATCCTATCCTCATTTTTTTTTATCATTTTGAGAGTGTGTTTTTTTAAACGTGCTTTGCCAGAGACTTTTCTCTTCTTGCCGTGGGTTATTTTACGTGTGCTTAATGCGTGTTGCTCACTTGACCTCTGAAAGAACTAGAAGGTGATTGGATTCTCCGCCAGGGAAATAGAACACTGGTAGCTGCCACTTCTCTGGTCTGTTGTGGTTTTAGTAAAAAAAAAAGAAGAAAAAAAAGAAGCTTCCCCTCTTTCTTTTTCCTATCAGAAGATGTATTCGAACCTGTGCCCCACAATCAAGAATCAGACATCCTCCCAAGTGGGATTCGAACCTATACCCCTTGATCAAGAACCAGACGTTTTTCTCATGTGAGATTCGAACCTGTGCCTCTTGATTAAAAATCAGACGTTCTTCTTACCCAGCCATGCTTCAAGATGTTAGTCACTTTTGGAGCCAATTCTTTTTTCTTTCTTTATTGTTGTTTTTGTTTTTTTGCGTTTGTCAAATGGAGATCTTATCTTCGTTTCTGCACTGAAAGCAGCAGTACGCTGCGAGTTCTCCAAGTCACTGTAGAGCTTGTCCATTGGGGTGGGGTAAGGCCAGATTCTCTTTCATAGTTTCTCTTGTAGCGGGCAGGGCTGCAGCAGCTTATGTTCTGTTGTTGTCTGGCTGCTTGCTAGTCCAGTCCTGCAGTTTCCACGCCACTCATTTCAATCTCTCCGCATCCATAAAGTGGCTGAAACCTGACTTCTGTGATCTCAGTCTTCCCAACGACCCCTTAGCAAACTCACTCTGGAGAAGAGCCAGCCGATACTGATGTTGTTGTTGCTGTTGTCAAGATTGTTTAAATTTATATCCCAGCGAAGATTTTCGATTTAGGGACTGGATTCGACGTCGCGAAAAATCCCTACGACTCTTATGGGATCTGAACCTGTTTCCTTCCAGCCCGCATAACCTACGGCACTGGCTACCACCAGTCTTGCTGGTATACAAGGGCACTGCCCTGGAGTATCAGGTCAGGTACACACATTGGTGCCACCTTTCCTCTGCAGTCTATTTCACGGCTCCCTGCTCGCTGATGCAAGCGTCTGCTCAGTCTTCTTTCATCATGGCCGTCATTAGTGTGAGGGTATAGGTAGTGGAGACGAATAGGCAGACAGAAATAAACGATGGGAAGACAACATCAGAGAGTGGACTGGCCTTGAGTGGAACGATTTGCTACGGAACGCAGAAGACCGCGGGGAGTGGAGGAAGCTGGTTGCAAAATCTTTAGTGGTGCCTCCACGGTCTACATGACTACCGGATAGGTGATGGTGAAGGAGAGTAGAGGATGGTTTTCCTTCAACGGTGTGATGCTTATTATCTATGTTACTGCTGAGTTCGTGCTGGTTTTAGGGAAAAAAAGACATTGTCATGAGATTAGGAAGGGGGTGGGGATGGGGGTGGGATGTGGGGATGGTGTGGTGTGGTGGTGGTGGTGGTGGTGGTGGTGGTGGTGGTGGTGTGTGGTGTGTGTGTGTGTGTGTGTGTGTGTGTGTGTGTATGTGTGTGTGTGCGCGTGCATGCGCTGACTGAGGCCATCTTGAAAGTGAAATAACTATTCTGTCTGGCTGTTGCTGCTGTTTTTGTTTTCTTAATTTTACATTAACAAAAAATTGGTCTGCCTCACAAACAGCCATATTCGTATACAGTTGTTTTTTTTTTTAATGTCTGCTACAAATAGTTGGAGTGCTTCTTTCTATTCTTTATCCTCCTAAAGACCTTC
This sequence comes from Stramonita haemastoma, assembly GCA_030674155.1. Taxonomy (NCBI): domain Eukaryota; kingdom Metazoa; phylum Mollusca; class Gastropoda; order Neogastropoda; family Muricidae; genus Stramonita; species Stramonita haemastoma. The sequence goes on from JASPKP010001408.1 coordinate 25,683, forward strand.
GTCACCATCATGATCATCATCGTCGTCGTCGTTGTATGATGATGATGATGATGATGATGGTGATGATGATGATGATGATGATGATGATGATGATGAGATCATCATTATCATCATCATCAACTTCCTCTTGTTATTTTTTCTTGTTCTGTTTGTTGTTGCTATTGTTCTTCTCCTCTTCCACCCCTCCTCTTCTTTCTCCTTCTTCTCCTCCTTCTCCTCCCTTCATCTCCTTGTCATTGTCGTTGTCTTCTTTAGTTATTGTCGTATCCATCTTCTTTGTTTTGTTCTTCGTTATCTGTATCATCGATTCCTCCTGCACCTTCTTTAAGATATAGTAGATTTCCGTAAAGTCATTTTTAACCGTTACGGAAAAAAAAGCAAACATACGTGTAGGTAGAGGATTGCTTTCTGCAACAACAACAAAAAATCAAACCAAACCAAAGAAAAGAAGAGAAATGGATTGCAGAGGGGGGATGGTTTCACACGCTCATGAACTAACAATAGTTACCGTCTTTCTCAGACTGACAGAGCATGGAACTCATTACACCTGTCTAGAGGTGCCAGCTACATCTTGTCACGCTCATTGCACTGCAATGCAGTCATCTGCCTTTCTTTGTTTCTTTCTTTGTTTCTTTCTTTGTTTCTTTCTTTGTTTCTTTCTTTGTTTCTTTCTTTGTTTCTTTCTTTCTTTCTTTCTTTCTTTCTCTTTCTTTCTTTCATTCTGTCTGTCTGTCTGTCTGTCTGTCTGTCTGTCTGTCTGTCTGTCTGTCTTCTGTCTTTCTTTCTTTCTTTCTTTCTTTCTTTCTTTCTTTTCTTTCTTTTCTTTCTTTCTTTCTTTCTTTCCTTCTGTCTGTCTGTCTGTCTTTCTTTCTGTCTTCTGTCTTTCTTTCTTTCTTTCTTTCTTTCTTTCTTTCTGTCTTTGTCTCTGTCTCTCTCTCTGTCTGTCTCTCTCTCTTCTTCTTCTTCCTTCCTTCTTTCTTTCCTTTCTTTCTGTCTTTCTGTCTTTCTTTCTTTCTCTCTTTTCTCTTTCTTCTTTCTTTCTTTCTTTCTTTCTTTCTTTCTTTCTTTTTCTTTCTTTTTTCTTTCTTTCTTTCTGTCCGTCTGTCCGTCTATCTGTCTGTCTGTCTTTTATCTTTTCCTTTCCTTTCTTTATCTTGTGGCCAGTAGTAGGGACAGAGAAGTCTGGCTGTGTATAGTCATGTATGTGAAGGTGGTTCACCCCAGCGTTCTCACGTGGTATGGAATGATCAGTGTGCCATAAGTCACACAATGGTTGTAGTTTTCACCACTAAAAGAGCAATTATCACCATGATAAACTTTAAACTTGGGTACTCATTTTGAGTCAAAATGATTGTTTTAATATATTTTTTTCCGGGGTGGGGGGTGGGGGGGCTGTCAGTTTAAAAAGCATCCCCATTTCCGGAAATTCTGTGCTTTAGAGCTCTTGGGTTCACCAATGGTGACATTTTTGCGCATGCGACAGCTTTTGGCCACCATTAATGTATCAGCATTCTGACTTTGGGGACGTCTTAGAGAAAAAGATTGTAATTATCGTAATTGATACCTCGATGGATAATATTTTCAAGAGGACAATAGTTACGTGTATTACCAAGAGGTCAAAAAATCCTATTGAAATGGACAGGAGGTGTAGAAAAATCTGTGCAGCAGTAAGCAGCCACAAAAGAAACATTAGTGTGGCTGGGTTTGCCTGGACAGGAACTAACAGCAGTAGTATAATTATAGCTTAGTCTCTTTTCTCTCAGACAGCAGTAGTAGGCCTATAGCCTTGTCTTCTTTCTCTCAGACAAAGTATGGAACTCATTAGTTAGACATGTCTGTGAGCCAGCTTCATCTTTTCATGCTCACTGCACTGTGATGCAAGCATCTGCTTGTCTGCATGTCCTTTTTGTCTTCTTCTTGTGGTCAGTGGTAGTGGCAGAGAAATCTGGTAGCGTATAGATATCTGAAATTCGTTCACCGCATTTGTCTCTTTTCTTTCTTACTTTTCATTTTTTTTTTATTCGAGGATTATGGAATAAGCACCCATGTACTTAAAAAAAACCCAGTCTAGTCCCTGTGGGGCGTGTGTACGGTTTAGTAAATTTTGTCATCCGTTCCACTGTCATACAGTGGCCTACTCTTTTGAAAGGAGAGACAGGTTTTATCATGTGCGCAAGATGTACTATATATTTTTTTCTGTATGCAACTTAAAACCATGTGTTTGAAGTAACAGATAATTAGAGTCATAATTGTCAACATGATAAATGATATTCATTCAACACGAAAACTGCAATGTGCACTATCCATAGTCCAAAACTTCCTATGGATGTGTCGACAAGGGCTGAAGAGAAATGTGTGCAGCTGTCAACAGCAGCCGAAAGAACAGGAGTGAGGCTGGTTTTGCCTGGACAGGAACAAACAGCAGTGGTATTAGGCCTACACAGCCTAGTCCTCTTTCTATCTCACGGAACTCAGTACTCCTATATATAGGTGCCAGCTACATCTTTTCACGCTCATTGCACTGCGATGCAGTCTTCTGCTTTCTTTCTTTCTTCTCTCCCCCCCCTTCTTCTAGTGGTTGGTAGTTGCCACAAGTCGTTCACATCATAGTGTCTGATGTGGTGTGGGATGTAAGGTGTCCCAAATCCTCAAACTGTAGTTTAGACCATTAAAAGCAAAACTTCCCCATGAAAAACAAAATTTTGATACAAACTTTGAGTCAAAAGGATCATTGATCATAATCTATCTTTTCTCAGTACAAGTGAAAACCATGATTATGTATTTCAGGTAAAACATGATAGATGTCTTGATGTAATTGTCATCATAAGGAATGATATTTTCAAACACGGAAATTGTAACGTGTGCCATCAAGAGTCCAAAACTTCTTATCGTAGAGGACAGGGGCTGTAGAGAAATCTGTGCAGCAGTCAATATACACTGAAAAAACAAGAGGGTGGCTGGTTTTGCCTGGTGGACAGGAACCAATAGCAGTAGGCAAGAGGATGGCTGGTTTTGCCTGGTGGACAGGAACCAATAGCAGTAGGCAAGAGGGTTTTGCCTGGTGGACAGGAACCAATAGCAGTAGGCAAGAGGGTGGCTGGTTTTGCCTGGTGGACAGGAACCAACAGCAGTAGGCAAGAGGGTTTTGCCTGGTGGACAGGAACCAACAGCAGTAGGCAAGAGGGTTTTGCCTGGTGGACAGGATCCAATAGCAGTAGGCAAGAGGGTTTTGCCTGGTGGACAGGATCCAATAGCAGTAGGCAAGAGGGTTTTGCCTGGTGGACAGGAACCAACAGCAGTAGGCAAGAGGGTTTTGCCTGGTGGACAGGAACCAACAGCAGTAGGCAAGAGGGTGGCTGGTTTTGCCTGATGGACAGGAACCAGCAGCAGTACAGTAGGCAAGAGGGTGGCTGGTTTTGCCTGGTGGACAGGAACC
>JASPKP010001409.1:5000-20000 GCA_030674155.1 Stramonita haemastoma
ATGAAAGTCATGACAGAAGCAGCTGAGAGATGTTCAAGTTGGATCTGGTCAAGGAGGAACACAAATGAACTACATAAGGCTTAGATGACCCCATAAGATTGAGAGGCCCCTCAGCTCAGTTGGCAGAGTGCTCGCCCAATTAACGGAAGGTTAGGCAGTGCCAATCTCATCCAGGACTTGGACGGTTGACCATAGGTGGCTACCCTCCCCCCCCCTCCAAAAAAAAGTGTGCATATCCAGAGATCATGGGTTCGAATCCGAGTCAGAACTAAAGTGTGCATATCCAGAGATCATGGGTTCAAATCCGAGTCAGAACTCATCACATACATAAAGGGGCAGCAGAGAGACATCCAGAGTCATGAACTGGATGTGGGCGGGCCTCCGTAGAGTGTAAGGAAGATTAAAGGCCCGGAACACTTGTTTGAAGGGGGCTTCTGCTCTGATGACTCTCTGCTGCCATGCTCTATGCAAACTTCTTACCACTGTTCTGAGTAATGTGTATCTGTAGAGGTGGCATTTTTCAAAACATGCTTCTTCCATATGCTTCAAGTCCAAACACAGGATGAAGTGAGCATGACTTGAGGTGTGGACAGCTCACAAGACATCTCCTGTTACTGATGAGCACCATGCCGTCGTCTGTTCCTCCACACAACACATGATCTTGATGAACTCCTCCCTGAACCTCCTCCCGGTCAGACAGTACAGGTAGAAATTGATGGCCGTGTTCACGTTACTGAGAACATTACACAAAGTACCAATGAAAAGACGAAAAGCTGCCTCATAGCCCGATACACTACGTTCCTAAAACATTTGAAAATAAAAGAACATGTAATTCAACGACCCTGGCAGAGTCAACACCAGAAAAGCCACAGACACCACAACCACAGTCACTGTCACAGACCTGGCCGCTTTTTCACGAGCTTGAACTTGTTCAGCATCTCCTTGGCTGAGGACTTTGCCGGCTGCTTTGACTGACTGATAGAGTTTCCAGAGAAGAATAGTGTTTGACACAGCCATGATGATGAAGGGCAACAGACTGTAAAATGCAAAGTTAATGTAAATGAATATATTTGACAAATAATACATATAGATGCTGTTAGCAGTTTTTTGATTACACCAGCAATAGCTACCCCTGGAGTTACAAACTAACTGCCATCCATAAAGATTATGCGAATACAGAGTGGCAAAGAACACAACAATTCCCAATATCACCAAACGAACTCTTTGGCGTGTGCACAGTAGGTTGACACGATGTGGCCACACAACAGACAGTGCTCTGTGTACAGTCATACAGACCAGAAACCAAGCACTGATGACCATGCCACCCATGTACAGCCACTCGTGAACTCTACAGGTCACAGTATGTAAGGCATACAGTCTGAAACCAGACAGGTGTTTAATCCATTCCACCAGTGGCATCACCAGAATATACATCAAGTCGGAAGCAGCCAGAGCAATGAAGTAGAGGTTGATGGTGGAGTCACCTGACTTCATCCGTCGCATGATGACGATGGTCATGATGTTTCCGAAGATTCCAAACACAATGGTGAAAGAATGCACATAGCGCAACATTTCTGGTATCATGATGACGATGGCATAGTCTCTAAAATGCTTTTCAGTAGATCGTACAGGTCTGCCCACTGTAGTAGTATCATTCCATGAGTCAGTCCACAATGGGTTGTCACTGCAGCACTGGAGTTGTCCATGGTATAACCTGGCAGAAAATAGAATATAAAATCTGACAGAGTTTAAGAAAAAGAAATGGAAAATAAAGAAATAGAAAATAAGCCCACAGCTGAAATTATCCCAGATGCACCATGGCACACACACACACACACACACACACACACACACACACACACACACACACACACACAATCACACAATCACACCAATAACCACGACCACGTGTGCCCCACACACGCACACACACACACACACACACACACACACACACACACACACACACACACACACACTATTTCTTACCACAAAGATACTACATGTAAACAGTACATCAAACCAACATAATTGGGCATGTGTGCCACTGAGTGGTGTGTAAATGTAGCCAAAATTTTAAAAAAAAGCCTTTTTGAAAGCCATATTAAAACAAATTGAAAAAAATGACATTATGGATATCTCTTAAACCAAAGAAGGGAAAACGCATTGTAACCATGTTGAAAAGATCCAACACATTCCAAACAGCAGAGGGACTAAGTATAATGCTGACATCCACCGGGTCCTCCACAGGTGATAATGAATCCCAAAGCTAAATGACCTGTCCAGAAAAATCAGTGGCCTGGGGGTCGAGTTCAGCCCAAAGCCAGACCCTCCCTCCCCTATCCTGAGCAGCGTTTGGGGGGCGATGCCTGTTTCTCAGACTACACCGCCAACCCAGGCCCTCTGTGCAAACAGCACTGTGTACACACACAGGAAGCCATCAGGACAAAAGAGTCATCTGCTAAATGCAGCAAGGGCATCCTCCATCAAAGTAACAAATCGTATATAAGGCATTAGTGAGCTTGACATGAAGAAGAGTAAAAAGAACAAGAAGCAGCTTGAAATATTGAAGATAATAAAGGTGTTTTGTTTAGAATCATTATCAACACATGGTTACCCTGTCTGTTGGCAGGTGTGTACAAATAAACACACAGGTGTGCCCACTGATACATAGAGTGTGTGTGCTTGTCTGTGCGCACCCATACACTGGCACTTGTCAGACATGTAGCCACTGTCCTTTCGTATTTCAAATTCTTCTTTTATTTACTGCCACATCTGTAATGTTCCCATCTCGCTGCTCCCACGCCCCTCATTTCAACCTCCCTTCTACACTTATACCCAGGTTTGTTATGTCTCACCCTCAGGACTGGGAGCCCACAGGGAGCCCGTCAATATTAGGCCGTCGTGGGGCCACCAGCCAAAGGGGCCCTGCACCTGCTGGGTCACTTTGGTGGTGTTCAGTGGTGCCTGTTCTGAGCTAGCATATGCAGGACACCACCTACTAAGCCCCCTACTTAAGCCAGTACTAGCTCAGTCATGGAGTCAGACTGAGTGAGTCACCACAACGCCCCTCCACCAACCGTCCCCTGTAGAACCTCCAACCCCAAAGGCTTTGACACAAACTCACCAAAGGCACAGAAGTGTATGGGGAAACAATCTGAGATCACCATGAGATCAGAGCAACAGGGCTCGCCAAATGAGCGGCGATTTTTATTATGGTATGATGATTAATGGTAATGAGGATGATGTAATAAAGCTGCTATGGAAGTGCCTCTGCTTTGAGACTACTTAATATGGTTATACTCTACGCTTAATATCATAATATATGCTTAATATCATAATATATACCGATGTCAACTAGACCCGAGAGATACAAACACCTGCAGTTTTGGTCAGGTAATTTGAGTAACACTCTCAAAATCGCATCCACGCTCATGACCTGACGGCCCAGGACTGACCCACCAAGGAGGCGCCCCCTAGGGGACCCTGCCCTGGAGTCAACATCAGCGCTGACCCCTGCACTCCACCACGAGTCTCCTGGACAAGACCACAAACTGAGGCCCCGTGCAAGAACACATGCAGAACACCTCACATGTTCTAAACAGTTCAAAGAATTTTTTCTCCTAGCATAGCTGTCATCAGTTTTCCCCACTTTCAGCTCCTCTCATCTGCTATCTTTTCCTTCCCATCCCAACTGGGGCCAGCTGGTGCTATTCATAGCAGGAACTGACCACACCTAGACTAGGTAAAAGGAAGGAGCACACTCAATTTAGCACACTTGACTGAGTGATGTTCAATTTGCCTTGTGCTGGTGAAGAAAATAATTGTTTGGTTTGAAATACCAGAAACTCCAAAGACATGTTAATGGATTTTGCAAGAAGTCAAGGCCTGTACTAAATCTTCACATGATGGTATGAAAGTAAGACATGTGAGTGAATATAAACACTTAGACGCTGTTATGAAGTTCATAAAAACCTCCATACAAAATGCTTCCATCCCCCTACACAAGTGTTCACGTCAACAATCACAAAAGCAACGTAGACTTGGGTGTCCCAAACCCTAAGGGCTCAGGTTCAATCCCAGATGAAAGCAGGGGAAAGACAGCAGCAGAAGGAAATGTGTGAGGTGTGGTCTAGATGTAGTCTCGCCTCCTTAGGGGGCAAGAAGATTCACTTCCTACAGATAGCCCTTCTTCTGTGAAAACCTTTAGCCTCCAGCTCTCTCTGCAATTCCCTAATATGTAATTACCGTAAAATCCCTAGCATAACCCCACCATCTAGCAAACGCCCACCCCCCACTTTGGGACAAAAGTTGTGCACAGGGGTAACTACCTAGCAAACGCCCACCCTGCTTTTTTCAAAGAGACTATGCTCACTTTCACTAGGATTTGTGCTGATTGTTCTAAAAGTAATCTTTTCCCCCTTCTTTACCTTTTCGTGTTTCTTTCCTCTTTTCTTATTCTTTGTCCCCTCTCCTCACTTCCACCCATCCCCAACAAAGTGACTTAAAATTACGTCATGCTTTTTCCACTGACGTCTTTTGTCAGTCTGACGTACTGGCACTTTGACAGGCTTCCTGATGGCCGGAAGTTGGTTCTTGAATCTCTGTGCCATTTTTGCAAAATGCCCAAGCGACAGTCTTACACTGCATCTTTCAAATTGGAAGCCCTCCAGTATCTGGATAACGAAGCAAGTAGGAATGTTTCGGAGTGTGCCCGTGAATTTTCTGTGGAAAGGAAGAGGATCAGGGAATGGAGTGAAAACAGAGATAGACTTGAACAGCAGTATGGAAAAGACAAACAAAAACGGAAACTGTCAAAAGGACCAGCAGTTAGATCTGAACATGTCGACCAAGGTGCATTATCTGGAAGATGAAAGATCTGAAAGCAGGGTATTGCGAAACAAGGACCTACAAGGAAAGCGATGGAACTCGTTGGCCTTCTTTCCCTCAAAATCCTTCCTTTTCTATTTTCCTTCACTTTTACTCACATGACCTAACTTACATGCTTTCTGGGGTTTGTATTCACTCCATTACACGGTTGAGCACAAAAATATATTTTGTGCAAAGGGGTCTATCCCTAGCAAACGCCCACCCCCCAATTTTGCCCTAAATCAGTGGCAGGGGGGGGGGGGGGGCGTATGCTAGGCATTTTACGGTATTATATTTGGGCTGAAATGGAAAGACTGTATGTCCTGTGTGAACTAGGGTAAATTGGGTTTCTCATGCTTTCTCTTGATTTTACCTTTACATAATTGTATGGCTATGCTTAACTGCCCTTTTCTTTTTTTCTTCTTTTTGCTGTATCATCTGTAGTCACATCCAGTTCTGTTTTGCTATTTCCACGGCTCTCTGTCTCTCCATTCCAGTCATACCCACTGCTGCTGGGTCACTTTGGAGGAGATCGGTGCTCTCAGCATAATGTATATATACACGGCACCATCTGTTTATCCCCTACTGATGATAATAGTAGCTTAGCCATGAAGTCAAACTGAGTGAGACACCATCTGGGATGGTGACCCCCAACATCCATTCAATGACCTTCTCCTGTAAACCTCCAACCCCTAAGGCTTTGACACCAACAAGAGACACATCCATTCAATGACCTTCTCCTGTAAACCTCCAACCCCTAAGGCTTTGACACCAACAAGAGACACATCCATTCAATGACCTTCTCCTGTAAACCTCCAACCCCTAAGGCTTTGACACCAACTCAGAACAGGCACAGAAGTGTATGGAGAAGCAAAAACTGAGGTCATCATGAGACCGGAGATAAATTTAGAAGATTAAGCGTTCAAGTTCTTGAACATATATATTTCAGTAAAACAAATTCTAACAATGAGTTCTTAAAGGAACAACAGAAAACCTTCACCACTAAATCCTTCACAGAACAATACCAGGTTGTATCTGTGAAAAACCCAAAATGAATTCCACATAAAAAATTCCACATCTCCAACTATTTCCTCAAGAAATATACCCTAAGTAAAAAAAACAACTAGCATGTTTCCCCAAAACAGCTGGAAAAGATGACACACCAGGACTTTAGTCGACCAACTTCATGCATCTGACAAAAACCTAGTCCTGGCTTTACGAAGATACCTTCAGAGTTCACCCATGAACCCTTGCAGCACTGAATGTACCTTATGCAGGCATAAAACTAGATACACAAGAAAACCAATGTGTTTTACATCTGTTTGGATATGACATCTCTTCTTATACATGTGAGAATTGTGCCCTCATGTGACTTGTATCTACATGTACTGCAGTGAACAATGGTAAAGGTAAAAAGGTAAATGTGTCCCATAATCTAGGCGGTCGCAGGATAGCGATGCATCAGGGACCTCAGCTTCTGTAGGGGCCAGAATGTTGACCCCTACGCCCATTTCTTCTCCCTCGCTGCTTTACCATCCCTGACCCTGAAGAAGGCAGGTATCCATTTACAGCTGGGTGAATTGGGGGGGGGGGGGGGGACTGTACTGAAGCCAAGGCGCACCACCCATCCAAGTTGTAACCACGTTTGATGCTGCTTAACTTGATTGGGGGAAGCCAACGCTCTGACCTCGTAGCTATCCTGCCCCCAGTGAACAATAACAATGACAGAAAACAATATGATCTACAAAATGATCTACTTTAGTTCATTATCACATTTTTATGAAGGAAGGAGTAAAAAGATTTACAGCTCATAAGAAATTCCCGAATAACAGGGATTCACATGCAAACAGATTTTTTTTTCGCATTATGGCAAAAGCATGAGTATATCACTGAATGATCTTTGATTTCTTACAAAAAAGAAACTTTCAACTGAATGCATTGTTCAAAAGACATACTACTTTTCTGAATAAACTATGAAACACCAGGCTACTTTAGTCAACAGACACAGTACCACTACCAACAATAACAGCAACAACAATAGCTGCAACAACAATAACTGCAACAACAACTGCAACAACGACTGCAACAACAACCAAACCTGTCACTAGCATTGCTAGAAGTGTTTGCACTTGAAAGCAAAGTGAAGTGCTGGTGACTCAGAGCTGACAACTCTGTCTGACTGAAGACACACTGTGTGGTCTTTTATAGGTTTCAGCTTAGTCATTACTGCCCAGTATTGACGGCCATTAATTTTGAACACATCAAACTGTCATCATGTCAGTAGTCTTACTGTCTGTCTGTCTGTCTGTCTGTCTGTCTGTCTGTCTGTCTGTCTGTCTGTCTGTCTGCCAGTCTGTCTGTCTGTCTGCCAGTCTGTCTGAATGTCGAACTGTCAGAATGTCAGTGAGTATATGTGCATGCACACGCCTTGTGTGTCCATGATGTATGTATGTATGTATGTATGTATGTATGTATGTATGTATGTATGTATGTATGTATGTATGTATGTATGTATGTATGTGTGTATGTATGTATGTATGTATGTATTATGTATATATGTATGTATGTATGTATGTATGTATGTATGTATTATGTATGTATGTATGTTTGTATGTATGTATGTTGTGTTTGTATGTATGTTTGTATGTATGTATGTATGTATGTATGTATGTATGTATGTATGTATGTATGTATGTATGTATGTATGTATGTATGTATTATGTATGTTTCTACGTATGTATGTCTGTCTTTCTGTCTGTCTGCCTTTCTGCGTGGTGTCTGTCTGTAAATAAGTATGTATGTATGTATGTATGTATGTATGTATGTATGTATGTATGTATGTATGTATGTATGTATGTATGTATGTATGTATGTATGCATGTACACACACACACACACACACACACACACACACACACACACACACACACACACACACACACACACACACACACACACACACACACACTAGCAAGACAAAAGAGGCAAAAAATGAAAAGTAAATTTCAACCTGTGTTGATAGATCAAAAAATTATTGAAGAAGTTGACTCACACAAGATTCTGGGTGTAATTATCGACAAAAATCTTACTTGGACTGACCATGTGATGGCACAAGGAAAACGTCTTACAAACAAGGTACGTCAGGTATCAAAAATAAAACACTTTCTAGATAGTCATTCACGCAAATTCTTTTTTTGTGGACACATCTTGCCTATAGTTGACTATGCCTCATCTCTTTGGGACAACTGCAGTGAAACTAATTTGAAATTCATTCATCGATTATATAAAAGAGCACTAAAACTTGTCTTATTAAAAGCAAGCTCCCTAACCATCAATGATTATAAGCAAACAAATATTCTTACATTCCAAAACAGACTTTACTTTAATAAAGCTCTATGTGTACAAAAAGTTGTCAATGGAATGACATCTCTAGATCATCAATAGATTCAAAATTAATGAACACAGGCATAACCATCTACTAACATTTCCCAGACCCAGAAACAATCTTTACAAAACAAGCTTCCAATATTCAGGTAGTGATTTATTGAACAAGTTTCCAAAACATTTAAAATGTATCATAAATAAAAATCAGTTCAAAAATCAGTTGAAAAATCACTTAATGGGCTTATGCAAAAATGTTTAAGAACTAAACATGAATCCAATCAACCATATTTAGAACAGACTAAAGATATTGGTACTCTCTGCTCACCCTGAAAAATCTTTCATGTGTGGTTTACTGTGACTCAAAAATCTACACCTTGCTTGCTATATATATATGTGGAAGGGGAAAAGGAGGACAAAGATTTTTTTTTTTTTTTTAATAATTTATTTATGAACAGGATTGGGAATAAGACATGTATGTAAACACATGTATATTTTACAAATTTAAAAGGAGAAAACCAAACCACTGATTTGATGACTAGATGGAGCTTCTTTTTTTTTTTTTTTTTTTTTACCCAGTTTAAAAGTCTCAGTATAAATGTTTTTTTTTTAAATTTATTTTATTATTTTTATTAATGGGACTATTAGCACTATTATATTCATATTATTTTGATTAGTGGATAAGGCCTTACTTTTTTGTTCTGATTGTTGTTGTTGTTGTTGTTGTTGTTGCGTGTGCGTGTGTGTTTGTTTTTGTTCATATATGTAGCGATTTTATTTATTAATATAATCATAAATCATTATCATAATTCTTCTGTTTGCTGCTTGTGTTTTCCCCCTTCCTCCTTGACACTCCCCTCCCCATTTGTTCCCACCCCCCCTCCCAATTTTATAGGGTTTTTTGTGCGTTTTTGTTTTTTGCTTTTGTTTTGTTTTGTTTTGGATTTTTGTTTCTCTTGTTTGTTTGGTTTTTCCTTGCTTTTGATTGTCTGTTATTTTTTTGTTTGTTGGTATGTTTATTAGTGTATATGTTATTTCCTCTCAGTGGAGGGTATTATCATATGGTATTGTTGCGTTTTTGTTGTTGTTGTTCTTGTTGTTGTTTTGTTTTTTTCTTTTTCTTCCTCTTAATATATAAATATGTCTTGTTGTTGTTGTTGTTGTCTTCAATTTAACGTCTGTTCACACTCAGTGATATTAGACGAGGAAAGTGGAAAGTAAGGAAGTTGAAGAAGGGAGTGGAAGGAGTGGGAGAAGAAAAGACTGAAGAGTTAACATGTGGGTGGATGTTTTTGTACATGAAAAGGTAATAATACTTTATACATATATATAAATTTAAAAAAACAAACAAAAAAAAAACCCAACTTAGACATGAGAAAAGTTTAAATTTAACAAAGTGTGAACATTAAACATCAATAATATAACTACAACAAATGTTCAAGTGGACTGTGCAATAAACATCGAGCAATGGCAAAGGCTAACTTTGAATTTTCAAATACATTTTTCATAGACTGCTCGGAAAATACAGGTAAGAGGGGCTTTACAATTGGGCACTCAAATATGATATGGGTATTTGTAATGTGATCTCCACATAGACATTTGACATTTTTGCAAAATTTTGTGATGAATGCATTTAACTTTATTCTAAAATACAATGCATTTACTCTTCTTGCGGTTATGACACTTACCTTTATTTTAGAGGGAGATATGTAACATGAAGTAAGGGAACTAGTCAGACAACTCTTTAGACATTGTTCCTTGAATTGAACAGAATCTTTCAACTTACTCCATGATGTTTGTTCTAATATGTGGTATCCCTCCTGTAGAGATAAGGGAACATGTAGTTCTATTGATTCCAAATCATGTCTTGCCCCCTTTTTTGCAGCTCTGTCAGCCCACTCGTTTGGAAATATTCCAACATGTGAAGGTACCCAACAAAAATGAACCGGAATACCTCTTAAACTTAGAAGGTGTATGACGTATTTAATTTCAAAAATGATTCTGGAAACTTTCTTGGAATTTGGGGATTTTATAGCATACAGTACCGACTTAGAGTCTACACAGAGCAAAATAGGAATAATGAAAAATGGAAAATCAAGAATGTGGTTAAGAGCCATAAGAATAGCAATTAATTCAGCTGTAAATATTGAATGATGTTTACCAAGATAGTATGATTTCTCTGTTTTCAATGCTGGTATGACGAATGCTGAACCAGTATCATGGTTTTCTAAGACAGATCCATCTGTATATACTTTTAAAAAGTTAGCATAGTTATTTTCGATATGTGATCGGACATCTGCAACCATGATATTTTGATTTTCTTTCTTTTTTCCATTTGTACATTCTATATCAAAACTTGCTTTATTTATTTCCCATGAAGGACATGGTACAGCTTCTTTTTGTGTTTCTAAGTCGTAATGATTAAGTTCAGATTTTTTAAAAAGGTCTGATACATAAGTGCCAATAGGCGTTAAACACGAAATATGTCTGGCTCTTTTCGGAAAATTCGTTTCAGCTTGAACTTGTAACTCACTAGAAACAAAATTTTCATTTGCTGTGCTCCGTAACACATATTTGGCACATGAAAGTTGTCGGTATTCAGCTAAGGGAAGTTCCCCAATTTCGTTATAAGTTCCTATGGTGGATGCATGGAATGGCACACCAAGTGCAAGTTTGTATGCCTTACTGTCTATACTTTGGAGTTTTTTAAGTAAATAATTGGGAGCACTAAAAAAGACTTCTTGTCCATAAGACAGTTTGGAACGTACAAGTGACGTAGATAAGCATTTTAGAGTGAAGATATCTTGTCCCCATGACTGTCTACTAACCATTTTAAGGAAATTGATACATTTTCTTGCTTTTGTTAAAATGTATCCAATGTGAGCATTCCAGGTTAACTTTGATGTTAGTAAAATACCTAAAAATTTTACAGTATTTGTGTACTGAATTGTTTCCCCTCCAATCATAAACTGTGGTAGTGTATCTGGATCCCTGCCATTGTTAAAAAGCATAATGTGTGTTTTTTCTGTGGATAATGTCAGACCATTTTCAAAAATATATTTATATAAATGATCTAGCTCTTTTTGATATATCTTTCTAGTATAATTAATCATCCTCTTTGTTGTACTGCGCTTCATAGTAACATTCATCCATATACATATATCATCAGCATATTGTACTAAGATTACATCTTTAGATAGTTTTGTTGGTAAGTCATGTAACAGTATATTAAATAGAAAAGGGGCTATAACAGAACCCTGTGGTAAACCCATGTGCAGTGACCTAGTGTGTGAATACGTATTCCCTACTCTTACTTGTATACTTCTGTTACGTAAAAAACTTTTGATATAATGATAGAGATGCCCGGAAAAGCCAATAGTCTTTAATTTATGCAGCAATTTAGCGTGCCAAACTTGATCGTAGGCTTTCCTGACATAAAAAAATGTTGCAAGTACATTTTTTCTTCTGGCAAACTGTTGCTTGATTTGTGTTGTTAGCTTAACTAGATTATCAATAGCAGATCTGCCGTTTTGAAAGCCAGCTTGATTTACAGGAACTACTTTATTTTTTTGACAATAATATACAAGCCTCTTTAGAATTATTCTCTCCATAAGCTTACCCGTGTTAGAAGTCAGGGCTATGGGTCTGTAACTACTTTTATCAGTTTTAGGCTTTCCTTGCTTATGAATGGGAACAATGATAGACTGCTTCCAGTTTATTGGCATACTACCTTCCGTCCAACACCTTTGAAAAAGTTTATGCAACAGAATAATGAATTTTTCCGGTAGCTGTTTAAGCATATCATTGGATATGGCATCTAAACCAACAGAAGTTTTCTTTCTAGGAAGAGAAAATAATACATCTTTTACTTCATTGATTGCTATTGGGGCATTAATATATTCAGTATTATTAGAAACTGGGTCTTCATATTCTATTTTGTTCTCTTCAGCTTTTCTGTATTTACTGCTTTTAAGTGAGAGACCTTCAATACGCATGGACTCTGAAAACATATCTGCAAAAGCCTCCGCCTTTTCTGCATTGGAGGGAAATTCATTGTTTTTAAATTTAACTGGGCAATTTGGTAAAGTCACACCTTTTCTCATTTCATGAAATTTTTTCCATACTTTTTTAAGATCTGTATGACTTGATATTTCACTGGAACAAAATGATGACCAAAATTGTCGTTTTGCCTGAGCTATAACCATATTGCTGTAATTTTTGGCCTGCTTCTGTTTTTCATGGTTTTCTAATGTCTTATTTTTTAGATATGTTTTGAACATCAAACGTTTATTTGTCACCGCTTCCTCGCAAGCAGGTGTCCACCAAACATTCCCTGAACACTTCCTTGATTTTAGTGATTTAATAGTGGGGATAGATTGGTAAGCAGCTTGAATAATGGCATTAGTAAAGGTGGAATAAAATTGGTCTATATTATCAGAGTCCAAGCAATTTACATCATATGCTGTAAGGAAGCTTTTAAACTTTTCCCAATTAGCCTCTTTATAGTCAAATTTTGGTAGTATGTCTTTTTCAGTGTCACAAAGAGTTGGCATTTCATTAAAAGTAATAACAATAGGTAGGTGATCACTCCCCAGAGTATCTCCATTTGTTACCCACGTACATTCAGGAGCAAGAGCAGAAGATACAAAAGACAGATCCAATGCTGATGCTCTGTGGGTAGAGATGTCAGGTATCCTTGTCACACTACCATCATTTAGAAGGCACAGACAAGAGTCCGTTATATTTTCTATAAAACGATTGCAGGAAACAGATGTACTTCCTTTATCCCAGAAAGGCGCGTGGGCATTGAAATCTCCTGCTACCAGCCACTTCTGATTATCTTGTACAGAGTGCAGCCATTCTGTATTAAAGTCATTAACTCCCTTTGGTAAATACAGGGATACAATATTCATGACTAAATCATTTGTAAACTTTACACGTGCTGCGCAAGAATATGAATCTGGAATGTTATTAGGCATTGGTGAACAACATACATTATAGTCTACCCCTTCTTGAATGTATATTGCTGTATTGATTTTACTCACAGCATCCACATGTTCATGTACAGGTGGATAGTAGTAGCCTTGAAGTTTAGGCAGCTTACATTTCTTTACATTGAGAGACTGTAACACAAGAGCTTGATAATTATTATTAGAAAGATGTTGAACTAAATATGGCAGATTAGTGGATACGGATCTGGCATTCCACTGCATGATTTTCAGCATTTGTGAATTTTTTTGAGGCATTATATGATTATAAACCAAAATGCCTTATCAACAAGTGAATAATTTAAAAATATTAATAAATTGGTACCAAGTTAAAAAGAGTGCAAGTAAACCAATAATACAATGTCAATTATGTCATTTAAAGCACACCACAGAAAGATAATAGATGAACAAAATAAATGAACAAATAAATAAAAACAGAACTACAACAACAACAAAAAAGTTCTTTATCTGGTGAGCAGCTGCTGTTAGCAAGATTACAGTGTCTGTTGTCTGTACTGCAGCTGGTGCAACGCATCGATGTACAAAATGTCACCATTCAAAGGGATTTTTAAACATACGGACATTATTCTGCCGGGCATGTTGCCTCCAGGGGGGACAGTCCTGCTGGTAGACGTATTGTCGCTGGCTGTATCCTGGCTGTTGCTGGCAGTCGTCAAAGGCGTAGGGTGGTGGTCGGTACTGGTTCATGCCTCGAAACTTCCTTCTTTGTTTCCTCTTTGGTGTTTCCCAAAACAAAGCATGAATGTGCCTGCCAATGTTTCTTGCCAGAACACTAGAACCATGGACATTAGGATGAAGTGAATCTTTATAATGATGATGTGTATACATATTTTCATGTGAGACAAATGATACATTGCTTTGGTTATATAATTCAGAACATGTCATTGCATTGAAAAGTTCTCTTTTCATTTGAAGGCTGGGACTTTTCACAGGGGCAATTTTGCTTATCACAATTTTGGTATTGGGAAAAGAAGCTAGAACTTGTTTCACATTTTTAACTAGATGTTTGCTTGCTTCTTGGGGATCGGAATCTTTGAGATCATTCACCCCACAATGAACAACTACAGCATGCCGTTTTTTTATATCATTGGTATTACTCATTATCAGAGGAATGTCACTGATGTGGTATGACTTTCTTTTCTCCACTGTAAACCCATAGGACTGTCCCAGACGTTTGCTATTAACGCCATTTAGAACAGTCTTGGAGAAGGATTACATTGGGGAGAGCAGAATTTTCTTCTGTGCTACAGGGTTTGACGTCAGGTGATTTTTGCGTCAGACCTTGCCGCCCTGTTGTGTCTGGTTCTTTTTTATTGTTGAGGGTTGGGCTAGGACACACTGACCTCTTTGCCTTTGGGCCTACTGGTAGCTGAGGTTCCTTAGGCCTAGATGAAGTCGGAGCCCGAGCCCTTTTCTTTTGCACTGCATCGGCGTAGGTGGCAGGCGGAGATGGGGATGCAGGTAGAAGTGGTTCCGTCTGCGTTCCTGTTGTCGCCCAGCCGGAATCTTCTCTTGGGAGCCCCGTTTTTCGGTGATGCCATTTGCAGCTAAGATGCGCGTCTGGGCATCAACGGTCCGTTCCAGTTTGGTTATCTTTTCTACCAGTTGCAGAATAGTTGTCTGTAGTTCTGCAATTGAAGAACTATTCTGCTGACAACCAAGATTGTTGTGGTTGCCACTGGTAACATTTTCCGCTGTAGATCTGGATGGGTTCGACTCGGAATTTTTGTTGCCGTTTGTC
>JASPKP010001409.1:25000-29115 GCA_030674155.1 Stramonita haemastoma
TCATTTTTTTCTTATACATTTCTCTGGTTAGATTCCCAGCCTTTCCCCTTTTCCCAGTTTGATAAGAAAGCAGATCTGAATGTCAAAGTCCTTCGGACGAGGTTAAAAACCGAGGCCCTGTATGTAAATGCACACAGAATATCTTCAGCACACGCTAAAAACCCGCTCCGCCTTTCGGAAAAGTAGGCCGTTTCGTGCCGGTAGGAACGGATGACAACATTTCAAAAATAGCAGCGCAGTGGTTAGCGCCTTGGGTAACGGACTGGAAGGTCGTGGGTTCGAAACCCATAAGAGACATAGGGGATTTTTCGGACTCAGACCGGCTCCTACCCAGACTGAGTGTGCTGTGGGCTCAGTGAGGAGACTGGGACCACACAGTTGTGCTTCATCCACTTTAGGGATGCGAATTTAAGCGTGTTGCTCCAATTACCTGACCAACACTGCAGGTGTCTGTATCTCTTGGTCCTGGTTGACGCAGGGATATGTTAGATAGTAAGCGTAGAGTACGGCCCTGTCAAGTAGTCTCAAAGCACATGCACTTCCATAACGGCATCATTACATCATCGTCATTACCATTGGTCATCATGCAATTAAAAAAAAAAGCCTCTGATTCGGTGGCCTCTGTTGCTCTGGTCTCATGGTGACCTCAGATTCGGTTTCCCCATACACGTCTGTGTCTGTGGTGAGTTTGTGTCAAAGCCTTTGGGTTGGAGGTTCCCGGGGAGGCAGTCGTTGGAGGACGTTGTGGTGGTCGCCACCTCGGTGGGTGACTCACTCAGTCTGGCTCCGCGACTGAGCTAATACTGTCGTCAGTAAGTGACTTAGTAGGTTTTGTCCTGCGTGTGTTAGCTCAGAACAGGCACCCCTGAACACCACCAAAGTGACCCAGCAGCAGTGCAGGGCCCCTCTGGCTGGTGTCTCCACGGCAGTGCGGCATTGAGAAACTCCCTGTGGACTTCTAACTTCGAGGATGAGACAGAACGAATCTGGGTATGGCTGTGGCGGGGAGTTCGAAATGAGCGGCGTGCGAACAGCAGGACAGAGACGTTACAGATGAGGTAGCACGTAGAACATCTTGCGCACACGTAACTTTATTTATTTATTTATCATTTATTTATTCTTTTATATCGAGGATAATGGAATAAGCACTCATGTGCTTTTTATTTTTTTTATTTTTTACATCTAGTCCCCGTGTGTATGCAGTTTTGTTAATCTTATCATTTGTTGCCACCGGCACACGATGGCTACTCTTATGAAAAGGATTTAACTTGTGCGCAAGATGCTCTGCGTGCGTTCGCACACGGGGCCTCGGTTTATAGTCTCACCCGAAAGACTTTTGGGGTGAGTGGAGTCAGCACTGATGTTAACTCCAGGAGAAAAATCTCCTCGACCGACTCGAACTCGGGTCGTCAAATTGCCAGCGCAATGTTCTGACCACGAGGCTATCCCGACCCTTATTCCGCTTTTCGGAAGAGAAGGCCATTGTGTTGTGGGAATGGATGATAACATTTACAACTCTGAATTAAACGTGCATGAGGGCTAGATGTAAAAACAACAGCAACATACGAGTGGTCATTCATTATCCTCGAAATAAAAGAATTCGTATAGAACATGATGATAAATTAGAAAACGTATAAGATCCTGCAGAGAAAATAAATCCCTGAAACTGATCCCTTCATGGAAATTTACCCCCCCCCCCCCCCACCCTTATTCTTGGGATTGGACACTTGGCTTTTCCATATTTCTGGAATGATTTATTGGGAAATTATCTTTTAAGGGTGTGGGACATTTCCTGTCATTATCTTAAACATCATGATGCCTTTGTTATATTTTAGTCTTTGGTGTAGAGGAAGAATATTTAACTGGTTATAGTCCACTTCTTGCAAGGTTTGTTTTCTTCAATAGGACCAGTTTAAGACCACGTTTATACAGGCTAAGTAACGGTTTCATGGTATTTGCACTGGCAGAATCCCATAGGGTTGCTGCATAGTCTATTGAGGATTGTATATAAGCTTGAAAGAACAGTTTCCTTGAGTTGAAGTCAAGAAAGTGTTTAATTTTAGTCAACTGGTAAACTTTTTGGGACAAGTATTTGCATAGATGAGATATGTGGTAGAACCAGCTGAGATTTTCATCAATTGTTACTCCTAGTATTTTGTGGTGAGAGGTTTGTTCAATTGCTTCATTTTTTATGTAAATTTTAAACAGTTATGTGATAAATTCTGTCGCTTTTGTCTGGTGGTGATAAGCATGCATTTTGTTTTTGGGGATGAATAGACATGTGGTTTTGTTCTGTCCATTTGACAAGTTCGTCAGTGCTTTTTTGCAATATGGTTGCAAGATAGTCAATGTTGTTATGGCTCGTATGTATGGTTGTGTCATCAGCAAATAGTTCACATTTGGAATGGATATGTAAAGGGAGGTCATTTATGTATAATGAAAAGAGAATTGGTCCCAATATGGATCCCTGTGGTATTCCATAATGAATGGTTTTTAGTTTGGATGTTGATGTAGCTATTGAGACACACTGTTGCCTGTTTGTAAGATAGGAATCTAGTAGTCGTATGCTTTTTGTTGAAATGTTATACAGGTCTACTTTTTTAGGAGAAGTTTGTTGTCAATTGTATCAAATGCTTTTTTGAAATAAACAAATAATACTCCACAAAATTTATTGCCATAATGTTATACCAAATTTGTCTACAAGACGATTAGTGTTTATGGCCGAGTCTTTTGTCTAAACCAGACTGATTAGGATGAAAAATTTTATTTGTTTCAATAATGGGTTTAAGTGTTTATTCAATTTTTTTTCCCGGGGGTTTTGAAAGGAAAGATAATAAGTTTTGGTCTATAGTTTGAAGGATCGGGGTATCACCAATTTGAAAGGGGGGAAAATTTACACATTTGAAGAATGGGGAAATATTCTTATCAAGGCAAGGTTGTATATAAGTTATTGCTGTGATAAACTGAGCGATAATTTTAATATTTTGCGTCATTCCCATCAAGACCACGCGTTTTTGATGTTGGGGTGATCAGATATTTAAAAGACTTGGGAAAAAGGAAGGTAGGTGAAGTTTTTAAATAGCTTTTCTTATATTTGTTTTAAATTTTATTGACTTGGTTCTGAGAAAGGAAAAGGGAAAAGAAGGAAAAAAGAAGAAAAGAGAGAGAGAGAAAGGAAGAGAGAGGAGAAAAAAAAGAGAGAGAAAAAGAGAAAGAGAGAGAAAGAGAAAAAAGGAGAGAGAGAGAGAAGAGAGAGACAAGGCAAGAAAGGGCAGGCAAGGCAAGGAAAAGGGAAAGGGAAAAGGCAAGGAAAAGGCAAGGCAAAGTTTTTTTATTCGGGGATAAAGATACCACTCGTGTGCTTTTTTACCTCCAGTCCCCCCCTTTTTTCGGGGATACATAAATTTTGAAAATAAAAAACAATAAACTTTACGCAATACAGAAAGAGAGAGAAGGAGAGAAAGGAGAAGAGAAAGGGAAGAGAAGAGAGAGAAGAAGAAGAGAGAGAGAGAGAGAAAGAGAGAAGAGACAGACAGACAGACAGCAACAGACGACAGACAGACGCAACAGACAGGAGACAGCAGACAACAGACAGACAAAAGACAACAGAGATTGAAACAAAAAAAAAAAACCCAAAAATCATTTTTTAATGTCCTTGACTTTTTTGCAAAATTTTTTCCCTCTCTTCCCCCCCCCCCCCCCCCCTCCCTCTCCCCCCCTAAAAAAAAAAAAAAACACTTCTTTTTACCTCCCTTACTAAACAACCCAAAACAGGATCATCTATAAAGCCTTTGTCCCCCCCCCCCCTCTTCCACCCCCCCCCAAAACCCCCCCCCCCTCCCCCCGCCCCCCCCCCTGCCCCTTTCTTTCTTCCCCCTCGCCTCCTTTTCTTCGTCTTTCCCCCCTCCTCCTTCTCTCCTCTCTCTCTCTCTCTCTCCTCCTCTCTCTCATCCTCCCCTTCCTCTCCTCCCCTTTCCCCTCTCTCCTCTCCCCCCCCCCCCCATCCTCTCCTCCTCCCATTTTCCCTCCTCTCTCTCCCCTCTCTCTCTCTTTTCCCTTCCCTCCTTTTCTCTTCCCCTCCCCCTTTTCCCCCTCTCCCCACCTCCCTAACCCCC
>JASPKP010001410.1:2500-5000 GCA_030674155.1 Stramonita haemastoma
ACACAGGTGTCGTGTTTAAACACCATCCCTGAGGAAAAATCGGGGAGTTGGAATCCCAGAGCGGCTCGGGGGTGTAGGTATATGGCAACGTTCTGGTGGCTCCTGCGACGGTACTGGAACCATTCGTATCGGTCAATGCCCTTCCAATGGATCATTCCAGTGCCGTGGAGGGGGGGGGTGTTCTGCTGCATGGGTAACAGCTTGCCCTCCATACATACTTGCCCAGGCTTTGCGCTCTAAAGACTAGAGCACAACTCCATAGTCTTCCGAGACTGATGAGTGCCTACTACTACTACTACTACTACTACTACTACTACTACTACTACTACTACTACTACTACTACTATACTACTACTACTACACCTTTAACAACACTGGACTGTCTGTCTGTCTGTCTGTAGAGGAAATTGGTGGGTTTAGGGGGGGGGGAGTGGGGTGGGGAGGGGGGTAGAGTGAAGTGAGGGGTTGGGGCGTGGGAAAGGAGAGGGGGTGGGGGGGGGTTGGTTGGAGCAGAGGCATGGAAGAATGGGGAGAGGGTGTGTGAAAAGGGGAGGAGGCGGAAGTGGGTGGGTGGGTGTGGGTGTGTAAACTGTGGTGGTGGTGGTAGTGTGTGTGTGTGTCTGTGTGTGTCTGTGGTGTGTCTGTGTGTGTCTGTGTTTACATCATCATCGACAACCACTACCATCACCGCCACTACCATCATCATCATAATCATTATCATATCATCATCATCATCGTCATCATCATCATCATCCGTCGTCATCGTCGTCATCATCATCGTCATCATCATCATCATCATCATCATGAACAGTTACAGTAACAGGAAATGAAATTACAACCAAATTCTGAATCTTTTCTTACTTACCCCCCCTCCCCCAATCTCTCTCTCTCTCTCTCTCTCTCTCTCTCTCTCTCTCTCTCCTCTCTCTCTCTCTCTCTCCTCTCTCTCTCTCTCTCCTCTCTCTCTCGCTCTCTCTCTCGCTCTCTCTCTCGCTCTCTCTCCCCACGCTGCCCCCTTGAATAATGGATGATCGATCAAGTTGGCTCACAGAATATCGACCGTTTAACTGATCAATGGATTGCTATAGATCTTCTCTCTGTCTCTGTCCCTCTGTCTCTGTCTCTGTCTCTGTCTCTGTCTCTCTCTCTCTATCTCTCTCTCCTCTCTCCTTCCACAATGGATTGTATTGCTATAGATCCTCTCTCTCTCCCCTCTCTCTCCCCCCTCCCTCTCCCCCCTCTCCCTCCCCACCCTTCTCCTCTCTCCTCCTTCCACCAACGGATTGTATTGCTTACTATAGATCTTTTCTCTCTCTCTTCTCTCTCTCTCTCTCCTCTCTTCTCTCTCTCCATCTCTCTCTCTCCTCTCTCTCTCTCTCTCTCTCTGTGCGTGCAGGAAACTTCTGCTTCTTCTGGATCAGGGGCGACTACTCGCTGTGGCGTGTACTGAAGATGCTGTTCCGGCTGAATTTCCTCGTGGTGGCCATAATGGCGGTCACGGCCAACGAGTACATGCTCTACTACATCTGCGCTATGCACACCTACTGGTTTCTGTCCGTCTACTTTTTCATGAGGGTCCTCTCTTCCTGGAACACGCACCGGTGGAAAATGGCGGCCAAATTCGTAGCCTACTTCCTCGCCAACGCTCTCATCTTCGAAATTCCTGGAAACTGCTCGAGACTGTTCCGACCTTTGTGGTTTATTTTTCAGTTTCATGATGGCGTTCATGATGATATCATGCACGAGTGGGAGTTCCGCGCCGGTTTGGATCATTGGGCGTGTTTCTTAGGGATGTTGTGCGCTTACAACTATCCGCATTACGAAGCTTTTATCAAGTATTTGGAATCTTCCCAAGGAATTGGTTACGAAAGGTGGAAAAGAGTGGGGCTTAAGATAGCGTTGGTGGGAGGGAGCGTGTTGATAATAGTTGCGGTTTATTTCGCTTTCATGCGGCAAGAGAAACTGGACTACAACCGCACGCATTGCTACACGTCTCTGGTGGTGGTTCTGGTCATCATCGTTCTGAGGAACGCCTTCCCGGTCTTGCGGCGCTACTACATCAACCTGTTCGCCTGGTTGGGTAAGATCACCTTGGAGACGTATCTGTCGCAGCTGCACGTGTATCTCCAATCCAACGCCAAACATCTGCTGGGTTATTTGAGAGGGTATCCTTTGCTGAATCTAGCCCTGGGGACTGTGATCTATCTGGGTATTTCTCACCTGCTGTTTCGTCTGACGGTGAATTTCAGTGCTTTCTTTATCCAGAAAGACTGGCGCAAAGCTGCTCGCTTGTCGGCTACAGCTTGCGGTGTGATTTTTGCCGCTTTTGTGGTTAGTGTTGTCATGAAGAATGTGCCGGTGTGAATGTGGGAGGAGAAAGGAGAAAGGGAGCGGGGGTGGGGTGGGAGGGGGGGGGGGGGTTAAAAGAGTAGACGCGGGTGGTGTGTGTGTGTGTGTGTGTGTGTGTGTGTGTGTGTGTATGGGTGTGTTGACGTGAGGG
>JASPKP010001410.1:12500-15000 GCA_030674155.1 Stramonita haemastoma
ACACACACACACACACACACAAAGGGCCCTGCACACATGAACAATTCACATAGTTTGGCACACACGTACGTCAAAAAACCTACCACCCTAAAGTTCTGTTATCAGAGATCAGAGGCTGATTCGTATTCACGTTCTCTCTTAAAAACATGACCTCTTGAGTGATTCCCACATTTTTATCCTCACATGCACACACCACACCAAATAAGCAACTACAACAACAACAAAAAACTTCTGCGAACAGTTTTTCCGAGTTCAAACACTGGATGGAAACGTTACACAAATGGGGAAAATTCAGTAAAACATACGGCCATTTGCCTTTTTCACGACAACCACAAGTAAGTCTACAATCAAAGTAGCGAGTATGGAAAAAGAAACGTCCAGTTCGGCTGCTCAAGAATCAAAAGATAATCAACAGATCAATACTGATGACGATAATGTCCAAACCCATAATCCCGAAGATAATGAACAACAAGGTGACGAAAACTGTGACGAAACTTTAACCAACACTCAGCCATTACAAGTGTCTCTCGAAGAAGGGGATGAAGAAGAGAGAGGCAAAGGCTCTACTGCAGCAGAGAAAGAAGGGGATGAAGAAGAGAGAGACAAATGCTCAACTGCAGAGAAAGAAGGGGATGAAGAAGAGAGAGACAAAGGCTCAACTGCAGAGGAAGAAGGGGATAAGAAAGAGGACACAGGGCAAGATCTTTCCTCTGGTGACCTAAGCCCTGAACCAAGCTGTTCGTATTCTCAGAGTGACGCAAACTCTCTCACCTGGCCAAAATACGTCAAGTGGAAAGATGGTGATGATCAAAATGATGGGTTTTTGAAGCCAGGTAACTCAGTAGTAGTAGTGTAGGTGAATTCATTAGGAACCCGCTAGATCTCTCTGATTTTGTCTTTCTGATTCTGCCTGTCTCTCATTGTCTGTCTTGTCTGTCTCTGTTTCTTTTGTTTATTTTTTAACATTTATTTAACTTTTTTTTTTCTTTTTCGCTTGTGCGTGCGTGCGTGCGTGCGTGCGTGTGTGTGTGTGTGTGTCTCTCTCTCTCACTCTCCTGTGTCTTTGTCATTATGTATAAATATATCATATCATATATCATATCATTATATTATATTATATCATATTATATCATATTATATCATATTATATTATATTATATCATATCATATCATATCATATCATATATATTATATTATATTATATTATATTATATTATATTATATTATATTATATTATATTATATTATATATATATTATATTATATTATATTATTATATCATATCATATCATATCATATTATATTATATTATATTATATTATATTATATTATATTATATTATATTATATTATATTGTGTACGTATCTGTGTCTGCAGGGAGAGGGGAGGGGGTAGAAGATGAGTAGGAGTACAGTATCCCAAGAAAACAGAGACAATGAACTGTGATTTCTTTTATATATATATATATATATATATATATATATATATATATATATATATATATATATATATACACATATATATATATATATCATATATATATATATATACATGTATGTAAGAACTTGACAAAAGAGAGAGAGAGAGAGAGAGAGAGAGAGAGAGAGAGAGAGAGAGAGAGAGAGAGAGAGAGAGAGAGAGAGAGAGAGAGAGAGAGAGAGAGAGAGAGAGAGATTGATTGATTGATTGATTGATTGATTGATTGATCGATTGATTGATTGATTATCTTTATTCCCAAGAGTTACAGGTAAGTATTGATATGCTTTTTTTATCCGGCCCTTGCCCTGACAGAGAGAGAGACAGAGAGAGACAGAGACAGAGAGAGAGACAGAGAGAGAGAGACAGATTGATTGATTGGTTTAAATAGTTTTTATTCATAATTTTTTTTTGACAAACATTGAAAACAACAGTATTTAGAAATCATAGCAACAACAAGCTTGTAGCTTATAATGTGCTCAATCTAACAATGAAGATTGACATGAAAACGACGGCCGTTGAGCAGCAATGTGCAAGCCAACAACAAATTGATTGATTGATAATCTTTATTCCCAAGGGTTACAGATATGTATCAATATATTTGGTGTTTTTTTTTTTATCCGGCTCTTGCCCTGAGAGAGAGAGAGAGAGAGAGAGGAGAGAGAGAGAGAGAGAGAGAGAGAGAGAGAGAGAGAGAGAGAGAGAGAGAGAGAGAGAGAGAGAGAGAGAGACACACACACACACAGACAGACACACAGACACAAACACACACAGACACACAGAAAGACAGACAGGTAAGTGATAACTGTGAGTATAAATTTCATAACTCTCTTTCTCTCCCGCACACAGAATACCCCAGCCTAGCCTTCATTCTCAAAGACCCAGCAGTCTCCCACAAACGTCACCAAGCTTTAAAAGCCATGTGCGTCGTCTACAGAAAAGTCGTCAGCTCAGCCACCATTTTACGTAGAACTATGGGTGACGTCATACTATTACCCATGATAAGCCCCAGCGACAAGCGAGCA
>JASPKP010001410.1:22500-25000 GCA_030674155.1 Stramonita haemastoma
GCCTGCCTGCCTGCCTACCTGTCTGTCTGTCTGTCTGTCTGTTCTGTTCTGTTTTGTCTGTCTGTCTGTCTGTCTGTGTCTGTCTGTCTGTCTGTCTGTCTCTCTCTCTCTCTCTCTCTCTCTCTCTCTCTCTCTCTCTCTCTCTCTCTCTCTCTCTCTCTCTCTCTCTCTCTCTCAAATCCACAACTTTTACCGGGATTTTTTTTTTAAACCTGCTTCTTGCAGAAATCTGTAAAATGTACACACGGAGGCAAAGAACGCAACCCAGGTGAGAACCAGTGCAAGTAGAAATGGGATGATGAATATTTTGTTGGCACCCCCCCAAAAAAAAAAAAACCCCAACGACAACAACAACAACCAAAAACAACAACAACAAAAAAAACAAACCCAAAACAAACAACAACAAACAAAACAAACAAAAGCAAACAAAAAACAAAACTGCTGTTGGTTTGCTGAAAAAAGAAAAACTACCAGCCATATCACAGCTTTACCGCCGAAACTGCCTTCTAAAAACTGTGTTTTATTCTTAAAAAACACAAAATGATTTGTCATTGTATTGTGAACAGGCGGTAACAAGGCTATTAAGGTGAGACACGGTTCCAAAAGTGGCAAAAATCATGTTTTTTTTTTAATAGAATTAAAAATTGCTGGGTACATTTTTGGAGATTTCCCTGTGTGAAGTTAAAGAATTCAAATCATAAAATATGTCTGTAGAAACAGGTTAGTCATACTTGCTATAGATTAAAAAAAAATGTTTAGGAGTTTGAAATATTGAGTTTTGGCGGCCATATTGGATTGTTTCCATGGCAACAGTGCAGAAAACTGAATAATTCTTTGATTATTATGCTTTACAAGTGATGCCCTTTCAATGTAGGGCATAACTTTTAACATGGGCTTGTAAACAAAATTTCATCAGTTTCGACCCCAGTGTCCCAACTTAAATCTTCATGCGACCAGAGGTATGTTGCAGCCTTGTGTTTGTAGACTGGGACACACCTGCAAATTGTGCGACGCTGTTTTGTTTCCTTGACCGATGGGTGACCGTTTGCGGGCCTTGGCTTCAGTACAGTCCCCCAGTTCATCCAACTACCAATGGGTACCTGCCCTCTTTAGGGTCCAGAGAAGGTAAAACAGCGAGGGAGAGGAGATGGGCGCTGCCCTCAATAATTATGCTGGCCCCTAGAGAAGCTGAGGTCTCTGATGCCTCGATCCCTACGACCACATAGGTTATGGGATGACACCTTTACCGTTATATTTTACAAAAGGTTTAGCACACGAAAAAACAAATGACGGCCAACAATATAAAAAAGTAGGCCTACACAGTATTGCATGTTCATGTCTACTGTCATAGCTTACATAGATGGCCTCTGTGCTGTACAATACGTCGGAGGAGATCGTTAATTTCATATCTACAACTTACAGCAGGTCGAGGGGATTTTTCTCCTGGAGTTAACATCAGTGCTCACTCCACTCTCCCCAAAAGTCTTTCGAGGCCCTGTGTGCGAACGCACGCAGAACATCTTGTGCACACGTTAAATCCTGTTCCGCTTTTCGTAAGAGTAGGCCATTGTGTGTGGGTGGGAACAGATGACAATATTAATTACGCAACTGCATACACATGGGGACTGGATGAAAAAAAACCCACATGAGTGCTTATTCTGTTATCCTCGATGTAGGCTAAAAGAATTAAAAAAAAAAAAAATTCTTGTGTGTCCGTTTCCCTATCATGGTGACTTTTTTCTACAGATTTTCACGCAATCTCTTGCCGTCGTAGGCTCTTTTAGGCTACGTGCGCTGAATGTCTGTTGCGCACGGAATCTCGGTCTATCATCTCATCCGAAAGACTAGCACCCAGCCTACCACTCAAGGTCTTGTGAATGTGGGGGGAAAAGTGTTGGCACAAACATGGATTGAACCTACGCTTCTTGCTTTAGAACCGATTTATATGAAGATTTTCTTCAAAACGACGTGGAGATATATCTTCACACACGCACGCACGCACGCACGCACGCACGCACGCACGCACGCACGCACGCACACACACACACACACACACATTTATAGAATGAAACTAAACGCATTGATAACCAAATTCAGCAAAAATGGTAAATGTCTGTGTGGTGAGAATATCACTAATAGGTTACTCATATACTTTTTGACTGCAAGAGGGTAAAGCCTTTCATGCCCCATTTTTTTCCCTGAAAACTCCCTCATCAGCATATTCAGTAATTTAAAATTGGCATTCGTAAAGGGTCTCTATCACAGTCCCATAGGACATTAAAAAAAAACCAACCCATTAACATTAATGAGTTTATAAAATTTCTGTTATTTCTATTGCATAACCAAGTTTCTTTGTGGGGTCTATTTCTCACTTTGGGGGGGGGGGGGGGGGGGGGGGGGGGGTGGAGGGGGGGGTGACATGTTTTTCAGTGATTTTTTTTTCTTTTATCCTCTTTTTCTCCATTGTCTAATATCGTTAAAAGTGAACAGACGTAAAATC
>JASPKP010001411.1:0-25000 GCA_030674155.1 Stramonita haemastoma
GTCTTCCTTTTGTGATGAGCGGTAGCAAGGATAGAGGACAGGGAAAGTAGAGGACAATGTACAGCAGCCAGGCAAAAGGAAGACTCAGGGGAAGACACAGCTGGGGTTGGTGTTCTTTATTACGTCATCTCTCTGCTCCCTCCTGTGCTCTGCTGAACTGCTACAGGTCTAACCCAGTCTAACGATAGTCTGCAGACCTATCTCTACTAGTCTCCTAGACTGCCTAACCACCCCTAAATATATACCCTCCACACGGACTGTAAAGACAGCACCGCGCGGCAGCAGACGATTCGGCCACTTCAGGCTTAAAATGGAGTAAATTTGTTTCCTTACGTGGCTTCAACAGCGATTATTTCGCTGTCCGCCCAACAAAGCTAAACATATTATACATCAAAATAAACTAGGAAACACAAGTTTTAAAATGCACTAATGCACTTTACACAACAATCATCTAACTGCGAGCTAAATGCGATAAAAGCCTCTGAGTAGACACACTTTTAACAGGTTTGTACTAAAACTTTCGATAATAAAACACTAAGAGTCCAGCAGAGCCTAATACTTAATGAATATAAAAAGAAGAATATAATCCACAAATTGTATACATATGCATATTATTAGCTAGCAGTGTCCATGAGATGAGATATTAATAATTAAATAGCGATGCGAAAACACAATTTCCGATCTACTGCGTGCGCATCAATCTTGAATCAGCCTTGCTTACGAAGTAGTTTCGTAAGATCGAAAGAATGAACATCTCTAATAATACAAATTATCTATATTAACATAATCTAACCTAATGTTCAGTCATATATAAACCCAAAATATACCATAGATCGATAGTTTAATGTCTGCATTTTATAAAATTCAGTTCGACGAAATTCAAATTCGTTAGAACAAAGAACGAGCGTTAGGCTAAGCGTTAGGCTAATCATCCTGTTCAAACCGTCGTATGCCTAACGATCTACTACAACCTAAATTAAATTATATTTCATTTATCTAAATAAAGTTTATTACACACGATTCTCAATCGCACACTACAGTATATAAAATATTTCTTTACTTATGAATTAGAACTGCTTTTGCCGATCGCGATTTCAATGTTCTTATACTGATATGATGTAATAAGTGAAAATACTAATTTAAAATGAAAATAGAGAATTTTCACAATGGTTGACTTGAATCGAGTCAAGATCAGTCCTTCAACAATCATATCCATGAATATGAATAGATAATATGATTTATTAAAGTTGTTATTAAAAATTTTCTTTCCTATTTCAGACTGATTCTTAGTGTTTAAAATGCAAAATAGAGTTCTCTCTCTTGATAAATCCCAAATCATTACAATAAAATATATCTCATCTCATCCCACTAACAATAAAATCATAAAAACAAAATGAAATACAAAATAACTAATTAATTACATATGAATCATAAAGATCAAAGAGATTCAATCATCAACTTCATATAAAAATACAAATATATCCTACGCATAATAAACTACAATACTTTATAAAATGAACAGAAGATCTTATTTGTTCTGACCACACCAAATATCTGTTTAGCTGTTAAAAACTAAAAACCCAACAAGCTCTCACACATAGAGCTACACAAAACCACCTGGTTACACTTTCATCTTCCATTAAAGATCTTTTCTTCCTGGCCCTTCTC
Source organism: Stramonita haemastoma (assembly GCA_030674155.1). Lineage (NCBI taxonomy): Eukaryota > Metazoa > Mollusca > Gastropoda > Neogastropoda > Muricidae > Stramonita > Stramonita haemastoma. The sequence continues at coordinate 1,669 of JASPKP010001411.1, forward strand.
CATCCTTCCTGCCTTCCCTGCAATTTCTGTCACCCGCCCCCCCCCCTCTCTCTCTCTCTCTCTCTCTCTCCTTCCTCTCTCCCCTCTCTCTCTCTCTCTCTCTCTCTCTCTCTCTCTTCCCCTCCTACACTACTCTCGCTAATCCTTTGTCTTCTTTTTTTTCTCTCCTCACTTCATCTCTCTTGTTTGCTGATTCCTTTCAACCCTTCCGATTGAATTAAACACGAAAAAGAAAAAAAAAAGTGGAGTGCAAGGTGACTCGACCCTGTAGTGTGTAAGCGAAGAACAGATACAGACACATGGACATATACAGGCATATGAATATATAGACACACAGACGCACAGACACACACAGACACGCAGGCATATAAATATAAAACACACAGACACCACAGACACACACAACGGACATATACATATTTATCAATGTATATATATACACATACATACATAGCACACATAACAACATACATACATACATACATACATACATACATACATACATACATACATACATACATACATACATACATACATACATACATACATATACATAACATAATTATGTAACATACAGACAGACAGACAAACAAACAGACAGACAGACACATGCATTTTGTTGGCATCCTTCTGTCTGGAGAGACAATGGAGTTTTGTGCCGTAGAGTCAGTCTGTTGTGGAACTGCAGGCTGGCTGTGGCTGTAGAGCCCGATCCTCGAGCGACAGTCCCTGTTGCATGTGCTGCAGACAAGAAATCATTATTGTATATATTTAAAAAACAGGCAAGAAAAGAGATAAAGGCGAAAGAAGCAGAAGAAAGAGAGAAATTTTCAAATGCTCTAGCATAACCCTAGAAAGAGGCCATTGCGCCGTCACTATTACCTTTGTTAGAGAAACACAGTGATCATTAACTCCTTCAACTCCATCTCTTTCTTTTTTTACCATCATAAAATGTAGTGCATCTCACCTTGTTTTGAAGATCAAAATCTTCTCATTAAGATCCAGAAAATCAGAAAACAGTACTAAAATATTCACGATAGCTTATAGGAATGTAGAAAGATAGTCTCCCTTTACCTGCCATTAGTATGAAAGCTCTGTAGCAAGAAAACGATGTTTTAAGATTTTTGATATAAAACTTAAGGGGCGGGATAGCTCAGTGGTCAGAGCACTCGCTTTCCCCGAGTCAAAGTTAAGCAGCATGAAGCGTGGTTACCAGTTGGATGGGTGGCCGTTAGCGCGCCTTGTCAAAAGGCGTAGCATGCACTGTCTTTGGTTGATTAAAAAAAAGTATGTAACATGTCTTATATTATGTTGTTGCTATGAAAAATGTTTATATTTTGAGTTGTTTCGAGATGAGCTATGCTTTGAAGTCAAACAGAAGAGGATTTCTATTGGGTAAAAGGTTACCATTCCAGTTCATTTGTGAGTGCGATGGCCAATTAGTGTGCATGACTGCCGTGCCCTTATTGTACCACCCTGCTGTCTCTCTCGTCTGTGTGTGCTCTCCTTCTTCTTCTTCTCTTTCTTCTTCGCCATTCTTCCGCAATTCTTCGCAATTCTTCTTCTTCGCAATTCTTCTTCGCAATTCTTCTTATTCTTCATAATTCTTGTTCTTCTTCTTCTTCGCAATTTTTCTTCTCCGCAATTCTCCTTCTTCTTCACAATTCTTCCTCTTGTTCTTCTTACACACACACACACACACACGCACGCACGCACGCACGCACGCACGCACGCACGCACGCCGCGCGCGCCGCGCAATATATATAATATATATTATATATATTATATATATATATATTATGCGCATACAATGCATGCACAAACGTACACACACATACAACACACACACACACACACACACACACACACACACACACACACACACACACACACACACACACACACACACACACACACACACACACACACACTGCACACTATAGACCCATTTTCATTACGTGCACCTTTTTTTCGCAGCCCTGTCAGCCCACTCATTAGAAAATAACCCTATATGTGAAGGAATCCAACAAAATGAAACATGAATTCCTCTTAAACATAGAAGATTTATGATGTATTTAATGTCTAGTATAAGTTTAGTAGATTGCTTATAAGTTGTAGACTTTAAGGCATACAATACTGATTTTGAATCCACACAAAGTAATATATGAAAAAAAACAGTATGGATGATCTAAAATGAAAGTCAAAGCCATGAGAATAGCGATGAGCATTATTTTTTAGGATAAGATTAAATGCTTTCGTGGCAAAATTCAGCAAGGATGTTAAATGCTTATGTGGTGGATATATTTCAAATACCCATATCATACTTGAATGTAAGAACTTAAAACATCATCTCCCTGCCTTTTCTAAAGTTTGAACATTGCTAAAGGTTTGTTGTTAAGTCCTGTAGGGCATTTATTGTAGTTCTTGTAGTTCTTTTGGTATTTTTAAATGTTCAATATTTTTCTTGATCTGTTAATGTTAAGATTACCTTTTATTTGCTGTTACTATTTATCACACCACCACACACGCACGCACGCACGCACGCACGCACGCGCACGCACGCACGCACGCGCGCGTGCATACACACACATTAGATCCCTCTCTCTCTCTCTCTCTCTCTCTCTCCTCCTCTCTCTCTTCCTCCTCCCTCTCCATCATCAGTGCTGACTCCACTCTCCTCAAAAGTCCTTCGGATGAGACTTTAAATCGAGGCCCCGTGTGTGAACGCACGCATAACATCTTGCGCACACGTTAAATCCTATTCCGCTTTTCGTAGGAGTAGGCCATCGTGTGCCGGTGGAAACAGATGACATTTACAAAATTGCATACACACGGGACTGGATGTAAAAAAGCACAAGAGTGCTTATTCCATTATCCTCGATATAAAAGAATAAATCAAATCAAATCAAATCTCTCTCTTACCTATCCAGTCTCCTATCTTAGGGTCGTCTGGTATCACTTAAAGTGGAAAGACGTTAAAATTGAAGACTTACTTACTTACACACTGCAACATGGTCATATGCCAATGCACAAATAATTACAACATGTCATACTATAGGGGCACTATCAGTTAATAAGATGTACATGTGATACTTTTTATTTTCAGTAGATAAGTTTTAGAAAACAAAACAAACACATTGCACTTAGTAAAAGAAACGTACGTCGACTTTGCTAAACGCATCCCATACACCATACCCGCTCATCTTCCTCTCTCTCTCTTCTCTCTCTCTCTCATCTCTCCTCCTCATCTCTCTCTCACTCCTCCTCTCTCTCTCTCCTCTCCTCTCTCTCTCTCTTCTCTCTCTCTCTCTCTTCTCTCTCTCTCCCTCTCTCTCCTCTCCTCTCCTCTCCTCTCCACCCCTCTCCCCCCTCCATCCCCCTTCTTTCTCTCCTGTCCAGTCAGTCCTTGTTAGTTTTTATTGTTAAATCCTTGTTTAATATAAAAATTGAGGTGTTTATAAAACTGCTTTTACTTCCGAGGGTTTTGAGTTTGGGTACTCTGTAGTGTTTTTTGAGACGGAAGAAGCTTAGAATATTCAGCAAGCACGCAGAACATCTTGCGCACACGTTAAAATCCCGTTCCGCTTTTCGGAAGAACAGGCCATCGTGTGCCGGTAGGAGTGGATGACAAAATTATAACAAAAAAAAACCCAGCATGCACACAGTTGTCGTGTTTAGACACCATTCCTGAGGGAAAAAAAATAATGGGTAGGCGCTGCACTTGTGGCGACCCGCTCTCCCCGGGGAGAGCAGCCCGAATTTTACGCCGAGAAATCTGCTGTGACATAAAGTGGTATAAAATAAAAATTAAAAAAAAGCACATGCGTACCATCACTCACTACTTCTTTCGCTCGGTCTTTCGCACGACATTCATACAGATCGTTTGGTTTCATTTGCGCACAACCCACAATTTTGCCGCAACGTGTTACAACTCTGTTTAGTACATTTTTGTTTTTGACATTCAGTGTTTTGTACCAACATATCAAAAAAAAAAGAAATGACAGACTCAATAAAGCATCTATAGAAGTCTTGCAAAACCTTAATATTTACTTGAAGACTCGTAAGCTTTTGAAGAAAAAAGATACGAGAATGACATTTATTATGTAACATTTCTGTATTAGTAGTAACGTTTAATTTATCATCGATGACACACACACACACACACACACACACACACACACACACACACACACACACACACACACACACACACACACACACACAACACACATGCAAGACATGCAAATTATGTATTTTAACGTGTGCGCAAAATGTAAGAGGAGAATTAATTAGATACCGTCCACTATTAATTAGAATTAATTAGATACCGTCCACTTGTCTTTCTTGAGAGTGGATATATTAAAATTGTTGATCCTTTCTCTTGTTTCGCACCCCTTTTAGCAGCGCGATCTGCCCATTCATTGCAATAAAAGCCAAGATGAGACCGGAACCCAACAGAAACTCACATCTGTTCCTCTTAAAATAAGACAATGTATTAAATGATGAATTTCTGTCACAATATTACAATGCGGTTTTACTGAAGCAGATCTAAGTGAATGTGTGTGTGTGTGTGTGTGTGTGTGTGTGTGTGTGTGTGTGTGTGTGTGTGTGTGTGTGTGTGTGTGTTGGTGGTGTGAGTGGTGTGTGTGTGTGTGTTGTGTGTGTGTGAGTGTGTGTGTGTGTGTGTATGTTGTGTGATGGTGTGTGTGTGTGTATGCATTGTACTGCACTGCACATTTTCTTGATGATATTGCTCTTATTTAACTTTTATTCTCTGGCCAATGTAATATGCTGTGTATTGTATGTGCATGCATTTTTTCCTTATTATTTTTGTGCTAGTCAAATTTTTCACGTTCATATGTAACCTATTTAAATTGATTTGATTGTACGGCGCGGTGAGCCCATGTTTTTTTCAATTCGCGCTTTATAAGCCTCCATTTTATTATTATTATTTATTATTATCACATACATACACACATATATACATACATGCAACTCACTCACGCATGCACGCACGCACGCACAAGCACATACAAATCAAACACACACACACACACACACACACACACACCACACACAAAACACACACACACTTATATAAGCATATATCCGCACGCGCACATGTACTTGAGGTTTTTTTTTTTAAGTCATAGAAAAAAAAGAAGAATGATAAAAGTCAAACAACTTCGAATAATAATAATAATAATAATAATAAAATAATAATAATAATAATAATAAAATAATAATAATTAATAATGATTTATGGCGCTATATCTTGTAAAAACAAATCAAAGCGCTTGCATTCGACCTACACAACACACAATTAATCAACAACAATTTACAGTTTTAACAAAATCGAATGTACACTCACACGCACGCACACACATCACACACACACACACACGTACGCACGCAGCACGCACGCGCGCACACACACCTATAAACGTTGGACTGAAGGTGTGATGCCAATGAACTAGAAACAGTCTATTATTGTTCCCATTCATAAGCAAGGAAAGCCTAAAACTGATCCCACTAGGTCTGTAACAGTACACATCCAGTGCGTACAGGAACTGATTAGAAGTCTGTAACAGTACACATCCAGTGCGTACAGGAACTGATTAGAAGTCTGTAACAGAACTAGGTGGTACTGGCACATGATAGAAGTCTTAACATGTACCCATCAGTGCGTGAGCAACTGATTAGAAGTCTGTAACAGTACACATCCAGTGCGTCAGGCACTGATTAGAAGTCTGTAACAGTACACATCCAGTGCGTGCAGGCACTGATTAGAAGTCTGTAACAGTACACATCCAGTGCGTGCAGGCACTGATTAGAAGTCTGTAACAGTACACATCCAGTGCGTGCAGGCACTGATTAGAAGTCTGTAACAGTACACATCCAGTGCGTGCAGGACACTGATTAGAAGTCTGTAACAGTACACATCCAGTGCGTGCAGGCAGTGATTAGAAATGTCTTTAAGAGCTTAAAAAGAAATTACATCAAAATGGATGTTACCTTTTTTTCATATGATAGGAGAGTGGAACAACGAAGACAGGTGCTGTGCCTGTTTCAGTGTTCAATCTACACTAGTTGTTGTGCCTGCCCATGTGGCCTATAGTGACAAAACCTCTCCTCGTCACCTCCACTGATAACAACGCCAGAAATACTTGTGCATCGTTTCCTCCATACATTTCTAGAACCATCATTTACAATCTGTTTCAGCATGATTTCTTTGTCTAGTGGGTAATACGTGTGTGTGTGTGTGGGGGGGGGGGGGGGTTGCGAGATTACGGGCGTATGTATGCAGTTTTGTAAATGTCATCTGTTCCCACCGGCACACGATGGCCTACTCTTACGAAAAGCGGAACAGGATTTAACGTGTGCCCAAGATGTTCTGCGTGCGTGTCACACACGGGGCTTCGGTTTATAGTCTCATCCGAAGAAAGGGGAGGGGAGAGAGAGAGAGAGAGAGAGAGAGAGAGAGAGAGAGAGAGGAGAGAGAGAGAGAGAGAGAGAGAGAGAGACAGAGAGAGAGAGGAGAGAGAGAGAGAGAGAGAGAGAGAGAGAGAGAGATGAGAGAGAGGTTGAGACCAGATAGAGGGGGAGCGAGAGACAGAGACTGATACGAGCAAGAGACAGAAAGTAAATAGAGAGAGAGGGGTGGAGGGAGGGAGAGAGGAGGAGGGAGAGAGAGGGGTGAGGAAGGGAGAGAGAGAGAGGGACAGAGGGAGAGGGAGGGACACAAGGGAAGGCAAGGCAAATTCTTTTATTCGAGGATAATAGATAAGCACTCGTGTGCTTTTTTACATCCAGTCCCCGCCCTTTTCAGGGATAGCATCAAGATAAAAAAGATACTAAACAATAAAACTATACGCAGTACCAAACAACATAGAAAAATATATAATAAGGTAATAAAAATGCACTCATTTAGAAGACGAAAATCAGAAGTCACAATAAAATGATTTTGATTATTGCAGAAAAAGAAAAGCGTTAATAGACAACATAATGAAATAAACAACTGAACAACCAAGAAAAATCCACCCAAAAATATTAGCTACAACACTGTTACAACTCACAACAACAAAATGAACTCAAAAGGAACTAAAGATAATACAATGATTATAATAATAACAATAAGAATAGTTTCAACTATAGTGATAATAGTATGATAATAATACACTGTAAAACTCGCTCCTTCACGTAGGCTACACACACACAATACACACAGACGCACACAGACACACACACTTGAACAAAGTTCCAGCATACTTCTTTGATACTCTTTCAGTGTACCACCCAAACAGACCACTCCGCTCATCCTCTGACACTAGAATCTCGACAGTTCCCAAAGTAAAAAAAAACAGCACGGAGAGTGCTCACCCTCACATGTAGGTCCCACTCTCTGGAACGCACTTCCATCTGAAATAAGACACACTGACTCTACTTCCTCCTTTAAAAGATCGCTCAAAACACACCTTTTTATCCGATTCCTGTCCCTGACCACTGATCAAAATTGATTTTCCATTTGATTGACTCATCTCCGACCCTAGTGCTGGTCATTTGCTGTTTTGGGATATGATAAGGTTCTTCATTTCTATTTTCACTCACTCACTCAGTCCCATGTCCCAAAGGACGTAGGGGGGACATGAGAGAAGACGCAACGGAGATCATTTTGCATGCTTCACGATCCTGTGTGGCTAGTAGGAGGCGTTGCAGGGGTTGGGCAGTCCAGTCTTTGATGTTGTCAACCCATGATTTCTTTTGGCGGCCTCTTCTTCTCTTGCCCTCGACTGTTCCTTACAAGATGGTTTTTGCTAGGGTGTTGTGTCTTGTGGTGTGACCAAACCACATCAGCTTTCTCCTCTTTATGGTGGAGAGCAAAGGCTCTTGGGGCCCACACGCTTTTTGATTTCTTCTTTTACATAGTTTATTGGTCTTGTGTTCTTTGTATGATATTTTGAGGAGTCTTCTGTGGCACTTGTTCTCGAATGCTTGGATTCTTCTCTCTAACTCTGCTGTCAGAGTCCATGATTCACAGCCATATAGGAGGATAGATATCACGAGGGATTTGTAGAGGTGGTATTTGGAGCAGAAGCTGATGTTGTTGCTTCTGATGATCCTCTGGAGTCTGACTAGAGCAGATGTTGCTGTTGCAATGCGAGCTTTCACCTCATTGTTTGATGTGCCATCTTTTGTTAGGATGGAGCCTAAGTATTTGAATTGGCTCTCACCTCTTCCAATATTTCTCCATTCATCTTTATTTCCGTACTGTCATTACTCGCGCTGTTGACCATGATCTTCGATTTCTCTGTACTGACCTCCATGCCGTATGCGCTCGCTCGATCTGTTAGACTGTCTGTGAGGATTTGCAGTTCTTGTTTGCTGCTGCCCATGAGGTCAATGTCATCTGCAAATCTGAGGTTTCTATTTTACTTCATCTTATTTTTTTGGTTAATATGAGTACATGTAGGTAAATCCGTGAATGTGCCGTTTTTTCTTTGTTATTCCGTGTTGTGTGTTTTGTGTATGCGTGTAATTTTTGCACGCGCGCAATTTTTGCACGGTTCAACCCCCAAATCTGTAATGGTCACTGACAGTGTGTCATCTGACAACAAACATGTAATGCAGGACAATAATAAATCAGTAGAAGCAAGCAGTACACACACACAGACACAGACACAGACACAGACACAGACACACACACACACACACACACACACACACACACAACACACACACACACAAGTAGGCACGCGCACACCTTCACTACATCACCATATTGCTTTACCTCATCACCACATCAAACCTGTACCACATTGCATCACCTTTACCACATCACCACATCGCTCATAGATCACATTGCCTGTACCACATGAACCACCACTTCACCACATCACATTAAATCCACATCTCCGTTATCACATCGCCCTTGCCACATCACATCACCTTTCCACATCACCCATACCACATCACATCACCTTTCCACATCACCCATACCACATCACCCTTACCACATCACCACACCACCCTTGCCACATCGTAACATCAGCAACTCACCTTACCATATCTTCACACAACCTTTGCCACATCGCTGTTACCGCATCACCGACACATCACCACATCCTTATCACAAACCTCCATTCTTCGGCACATCGAAAACAAAACACCACATCACATCACAGGACCACATCGCTTTTCCACATCAAAACATCATTACAGCACACACACACCACACACATCACATCACACACACCACATCACACACACACCACAACACCACTCACCACATCACACTCACCACATCACTCGCACCACACACCACAACACAACCACACCCAGACACACCACATCACACACCACATAACTCATACACATGATACACCACATCCCACACACCACATCCCACACACCACATCCCACACCACACCACTTACACCACACCACACACACACCACATCACACACCACATCACATCACACATCACACACCACACACACCACATCACACACACCATATCACATCATGCACACCACATCACATAACATAACCTACATCACCCACACCAAACAATACACCCCACCCACACGGCATCCACACCACCCATACTTCCCCCACACCACCTCACCCACATCACACCTACACCCACACCACACACACCATCACCCACACCACCCACACCAAATGACCCACACCACCAAAACCACATGACCCACAGCTTCACACCACACCACACACACGTACACACACTCACTAGGACTGCAATGCAAGGACTGCTTGCTATCTGCTCATTGCTGTCTGACTGGTCTAAGGGAAACAACCACTCTTTGTAACTATACAGCACAGGATACAGTCAGGTCACCTCCCTTGCTCAACCCCCCCAAATCTGTAACGGTCACTGAGAGTGTGTCATCTCACAACAAACATGTAATGCATGACAATAATAATTCAGTGGCAGCAAGTGGTGTACACCTCCCCCCCCCCACACGCGCGCGCAGGCGCGCGCGCGCACACACACACAAGCGCGTACCCATACACACAGTAGTAGTAGTAGTAGTAGTAGTAGTAGTAGTAGTAGTAGTAGGCACTCATCAGTCTCGGAAGACTATGGAGTTGCGCTCTAGTCTTTAGAGCGCAAAGCCTGGGCAAGTATGTATGGAGAGCAAACTGTTACCCATGCAGCAGACCCCCCTCTTCCACGGCACTGGAATGATCCATTTCGAAGGGCATTGACCGATACGAATGGTTCCAGTACTGTTACAGGAGCCACCAGAACGTTGCCATATACCTACAGCCCCGAGCCGCTCTGGGACTCCAACTTCCCGATTTTTCCTCAGGGATGGTGTCTAAGCACGACACCTGTGTGCATGCTAATTTTGTCATCCGCTCCTACCGGCACACGATGGCCTACTCTTCTGAAAGGTTGAACGGGGTTTTAACGTGTGCGCAAGATGTTCTGCGTGCAAACTTGCATATACAACATCACATTCGACACGGACACAAACACATCCATCCCCACTGCCAAACCACACCACATTCACTGCACAGCCACAGCACACCACATCACCCACACCACACCACATCATGTACACCACATCCATCACAGCAAAACACCCATCCTTCACAAACCATACCGGCAAAACTCGCACGAGAAAACCGACACCACACATCACGTGCACCATACATCCTCTTTACTACCATTACCACATCACCACATCACCTTTCCACACCTTCACCTCATCACCTCGCTTTTACCTCATCACCACATCACGCCTGTACGACATCGCATCACCTTTACATCACCACATCACCTTTCCACACTTTCACCACATCGCATCACCTTTACCACATCACCACATCGCATCACCTTTACCACATCGACCATAGATCACATTGCCCTACCACATCACCACATCACCCACCACTTCACCACGTCACATTAACACACCACATGTGTTATCACATCACCCTTGCCACATCACCACATCACCTTTCCACAATCCCTTTCAACATCACCCTTACCACATCACTGCACACACCCTTGCCACATTCTAACATCAGCAACTCACCTTACCATATCTCCACACGAACCTTGCCACATCACTTTAACCACATCACCGACACATCACCACATCATCCTTATCACAAACCTCCATCCCTCAGCACATAAAAAACCACCACTCACCACATCACATCACAGGAGCACATTGCTTTCCCACATCAAAACATTACACCACACACACCACACACACACCACATCACACAACCACACACCACATCACACACCACATCACACACATCATACACCACATCACACACCACATAGCACAAACCCATCACACACCACATCACACACACCCATCACACACCACATCACACACCACATCACACCACACACCACATCACACATCACATCACACATAACCTACATCACCCACACCAAACAATACACCCCACCCACACAACATCCACACCACCCATACTTCCCCAACACCACCTCACCCACATCACACCCCCACTACCCACACCACCCACAACCACCCACATCACATGACCCACACCACCAAAACCACATGACCCACAGCTTCACACCACACCACACACACACACACACACGTACACACACTCACTAGGACTGCAATGCAAGGACTGCTTGCTGTCTGCTCATTGCTGTCTGACTGGTCTAAGGGAAACAACCACTCTTTGTAACTATACAGCACAGGATACAGTCGGGTCACCTCCCTTGTTCACCCCCCACATCTGTAACGGTCACTGACAGTGTGTCATCTCACAACAAACAGGTAATGCATGACAATAATAATTCAGTGGCAGAAAGCGGTACACACACACACACACACACACAACACACACACACACACACGCGCGCGCGCAGGCGTGCGCGCGCACACACCACACACACACACAAGCGCGTACACATACACACGTACAAGCACGCATATAGAACCACACATGTACACACATTCGACACGGACACAAACACAACATCCACCCTCACTGCCAAATCACCACATTCACTACACACCCACACCACACCACATCATCCACACCACACAGCAAAACGCCCATCCTTCACAAACCACACCCGCAGAACTCGCACGAGAACATCCCATCACCATATCGCTTTTACCTCATCACCACATCACGACTGTACGACATCGCATCACCGTTACCACATCACCACATCGCATCACCTTTACCACATCACCACATCGCATCACCTTTACCACATCGCCCACAGATCATGACATTGCCTGCACCACATCACCCACCACATCACCACATCACACTAACACACCACATCACCCTTGCCACATCATATTACCACATCACCCATACCACATCACACCACCCTTGGCACATCATATTACCAACATCACCCATACCACATCACACCACCCTTGCCACATCGCCACATCAACTCACCTTACCATATCTCCACACAACCCTTGCCACATCGCTTTTACCACATCACCGACACATCACCACATCATCCTTATCACAAACCTCCATCCCTCAGCACATCGAAAACAAAACACCACATAACATCACAGGACCACATCGCTTTTCCACATGAAAACATTACACCACACACACCACATCACACACCACATCTCACACACCACATCACACACCACATAACCTACATCACCCACACCCAAACAATACACCCCACCCACAGCATTCACACCACCTATACTTCCCTCACACCACCTCACCCACATCACACCCACACCACACGACCCACACCACCCACACCACATGACCCACACCACCAAAACCACATGACCCACAGCTTCACACCACACCCACGCACACACGTACACACACTCACTAGGACTGCAATGCAAGGACTGCTTGCTGTCTGCTCATTGCTGTCTGACTGGTCTAAGGGAAACAACCACTCTTTGTAACTATACAGCACAGGATACAGTCAGGTCACCTCCCTTGTTCAACCCCCAAAATCTGTAGCAGTCGCTGACAGTGTGTCATCTCACAACAAACATGTAATGCATGATAATAATAATTCAGTGGCAGTAAAACAGCACACACCCGCACGCACGCACGAGTAAGGGTGCGCACACACGCAAACACGCACAGGTAGAAACACACATATACAAGCACACGTGTACGCACGTTCTACACAGACACAACACTAATACAACATCCACTCCCACTGCCAAACCACACCACAGCACACCACATCACTCACACACACACACACACACACACAACACACACACACACACACAATACAACACACAAACACACACACACACACACACACACACACACAACACACACACCACACACTCACAGAGACATGCATCCATACCTAGGCATTTGTATGTGTGTGTGTAGGTGCGTGTGCCCCTTTCCGTTTGTCCTTGCAAGCGTGCGTGCGGGCTCGTGCGTGTTTGTCTGTGTGTGTTATTGTGGTGTGTGTGTGTGTGTGTGTGTGTGTGTGTGTGTGTGTGTGTGTGTGTGTGTGTGTGTGTGTGTTCGCACGCACATGCACCTGATCTGGTGTGTGTGCAAGCGCTTGCATATGTCCGTGCCACTGAATTATTATTTTCATTGATTTGTTCTGGATGACATACTGTCCATAGGCATTATACACACAAACACAGACACGCGCGCAGGCACACGCGCGCACACACACACGCGCAAACGCGCGAGCATGCACGCGCACGAACGCGCGAGTAAACATGCGGGCGCGCACGCACGCACGCACGCGTGCACGGACACATGCACATGCCCGCGTGCACACACAAAACGGCGCATGCAAGGGCGCACGCCTGCCAGGATGCGCACAAATGCTAGCACGTACATACACACACACACACACACGTGCGTGCGAGCATGCGTCATGTACATGTGTGCGCAAGTCCGCAACCAAAAAACACGCATGCACGCACGCACACACGCGCGTGCGCGCATGCGAGTGGGAACGTATGCAAAGATGTACGCAAATGCACGGACGTACACACACACACACACACACACACACACACACACACACACACACGCGCGCGCACACGCACGCACGCACGCACGCACGCGCGCGCGCGCGCCACACACACACACACTCACAGAACATCTTATGAACACGTTAAATCGTGTTCCGCTTTTCGTAAGAGTAGGCTATTGTGTGCTGGTGGGAACAGATGACAATATTTACAAAACTGCATACACACGGAGACTGGGTGTACAAAAGCACGAGTGCTTATCCCATTATCTTCCTGGAGTTAACATCAGTACTGACTCCACTCTCCCCAAAAGTCCTTCGGATGAGACTTTAAACCGAGGCCCCGTGTGCGAACGCACGCAGAACATCTTGCGCACACGTTAAATCCTGTTCCGCTTTTCGTAAGAGTAGGCCATCGTGTGCCGGTAGTAACAGATGACAATATTTACAAAACTGCATACACACGGGGATCGGATGAAAAAAACACATGATTGCTTATTCTGTTATCCTCGATATAAAAGAATAAATAAATAAATAAAATAAATAAACAAATAAATAAATAAATAAATAAATAAATAAATAAATAAATAAATAAATAAATCTTCGATATAAAAGAATACAAAAAGAACATACACACTCATACTCACACTCACACACACACACGCACACATACATACACACACACACACACACACACACACACACACGCGCGCGCGCGCGCGCACGCACGAACGGATGCATGCTTACGTGTGCGCGTACGTGCGCACGCGCGTGCCAGCACACACACAGACATACACACACACACCACAACCCCTAGGTATGCATGCATCTGTGTGTGTGTGTGTGTGTGTGTGTGTGTGTGGTGTGCGCGCGCGTTTGTGTGTGTGTGTGTACCGCTGTCTGCCACTGAATTATTATTGTCATGCATTACATTTTTGTTGTGAAATGACACACTGTCAGTGTGTGTTACAGATGTGGGGGGTGTAGTGTGATGTGATGTGTGTGATGTGCTGTGTGACGTGATGTGTTGTCGTGTGTGTGATGTCGTGTGTGTGATTTGATGCGGTGTATGTGATGTGTGTGTGATGTGGTGTGTGTGTGATGTGGTGTGTGATGTGGTGTGTGTGATGTAATGTTTTGATGTGGAAACGATATGGTCCTGTGATGTGGTGTGTGATGTGATGTGGGGTGTGAGATGTGGTGTGCGTGATGTGGGGTGCTGATGTGGGGTGTGGGATGTGTGATGTGGTGTGTGTGGTGTAATGATGTTTTCATGTGGAAGAGCGATGTGGTCCTGTGATGTGATGTGGTAAATGTTTTGCTTTCGATGTGCTGAGGGATGGAGGTTTGTGATAAGGATGATGTGATGTGTCGGTGATGTGGTAGAAGCGATGTGGCAAAGGTTGTGTGGAGATATGGTTTGGTGATGTGGCGATGTGGCAAGGGTGGTGTGGTGATGTGGCAAGGGTGATGTGGAAAGGTGATGTGGCAAGGGTGATGTGATTACACATGTGTGTAAATGTGATGTTGCGAAGTGGTAAGGCAATGTCGTGATCTATGGGCGATATGGTGATGTGGTACCGGTGATGCGATGTCGTACAGGCGTGATGTGGTGATGAGGTAAAAGCGATAAGGTGATGTGGTGAAGGTTTGGAAAGGTGATGTGGTGATGTGTTCATGGTAGTAAGGGGGATGGATGGTGCACGTGATGTGTGGTGTTGGTGTTTCCACGCGAGTTTTGCGGGTGTGGTTTTTGAAGGATGGGCCGGGTGTTTTGCTGTGGTGGATGTGGTGTATATGATGTGGTGTGGTGTGGGTGATGTGGTGTGATGTGGTGTGCTGTGGTGTGGGTGTGCAGTGAATGTGGTGTGGTTTGGCAGTGGGGGTGGATGTTGTGTTTGTGTCCGTGTAGAATGTGTGTACATGTGTGGTTGTATATGCGTGTTTGTATGTGTGTATGTGTACGCGCTTGTGTGTGCGTGTGTGCGCGTGCGCCTGCATGTGTGTGTGCGTGTGTGTGTGTGTGTGTGTGTGTGTGTGTGTGTGTGTGTGTGTACCGCTTTCTGCCACTGAATTATTATTGTCATGCATTACATGTTTGTTTGAGATGACACACTGTCAGTGACCGTTACAGATTTGGGGGTTGAACAAGGGAGGTGACCTGACTGTATCCTGTGCTGTATAGTTACAAAGAGTGGTTGTTTCCCTTAGACCAGTCAGACAGCAATGAGCAGACAGCAAGCAGTCCTTGCATTGCAGTCCTAGTGAGTGTGTGTGGTGTGGTGTGAAGCTGTTGGTCATGGGTGTGTGTGGTGTGGGTCGTGTGATGTGGGTGTGGTGTGGGTCATGTGGTGGGTGTGGTGTGGGTCATATGGTGGGTGTGGTGTGGGTCATATGGTGGGTGTTGTATGGGTAATATTGTGGGAGTGGCGTGTCATATGTGGGTGTGGTGTTGGTCATGTGTTGGGTGTGGTGCGGGTCATATGTGGGTTTGGTGTGGGTCATGGGGTGTGGTGTGGGTGGTGTAGGTGATGTGGATGTTTGGTTGGTGTGGGAGGTATGGATGGTGTGGATGCAGTGTGGGTGGAGTGTATTGTGTCATATGTGTGCATGCGTGCATGTGTGCATGTTTTATTTTTATTTCATTTTATTCTTTTATATCGAGGATAATGGGATAATCGCTCAATTGCTTTTTTCATCCAGTCCCTGTGTGTATGCAGTTGTGTAAATATTGTCCCCATTGGCACACAATGGCCTACACTTACGAAAAGCGGAACAGGATTTAACGTGTGCGCAAGATCGTGTGTTTGCACACGGGGCCTCGGTTTATAGTCTCATCCGAAAGACTTTTGGGGATAGTAGAGTCAGCACTGATGTTAACGCCAGGGGAAAAATCCCCTCCAACGGGAATCGAACTCGGGTCGTCAAATTCCAGCGCAATGTTCTGACCACTAGGCTATCCCGTGTGTGTGTATGTGTGTGTGTGTGTGTGTGTGTGCGTGCGCGCGCGTGTGTGTGTGTGTGTGTGTGTGTGTGTGTGCGCGCGTGCGTCTTTGTATGTATGTGCGTGCGTGAGTGCGTGTGCCCCTTTGCGTGTGTCCTTGGGTGTGTGTATGCATGCGCGCGCGCGCGTGTGTGTGTATGTATGTGTGTTTGCATGCACAGGCACCTGATCTGGTGTGTGTGTAAGTGCTTGTACGCGTACGTGAAACTGAATGATTATTTTCAGTGATTTGTTCTGGGATGACAGGGGCATTATAGAGGGACTTAACTGCTGCTGCCTTCTTAGTCACCCATGTTGTTTGCCCCTGTCACTAACGCAGCAATGACCAGAGGACAAGGAGACCTTGTTATAAAAATTAGTATAGTAGAGATGTTTCTCTCTTGGTCCATCTGTCAATTGGCTCTCTCTCTGCCAGTCTGTATGTCTGTCTGTACGTCTCTGTCTGGATATCTGTCTGTCTGTCTCTCTGTCTCTTTGCCTGTTTCTCTGACTGTCTTTCTGACTCAATTTTCTTGTTTTTTTTTTCTGTCTACATTTGTTAATCCAGCCTGTCTCTCTCTTTCTCTCTCATCATATCACCCTTCCACATCACACCTACAATATCACGCTTACCACATCACGTTTACCACATCACCCTTACCACATCACTCCTCCACAGCATACCTACTACATCACCTTTACCACATCAGCCCTCCACATCACACCTACTACATCACCCTTACCACATTAGCCTACCACATCACCCCTCCACATCACACTTACTACTTCACCCTTACCACATCACCTTCCACAGCATACCTACTACACCTTTACCACATCACCCTTACCACATCACACTACATCACCCTTACCACATCAGCCGTACCACATCACCCCTCCACATCACACTTACCACATTACCTTACCACATCACATCTACTACATCACCCTTACCACATCACCATTACCACATCACCCTTACCACATCACACTTGCTACATCACCCTTACCACATCACCCTCCACATCACACTTACCACAGCACACTTACCACATCACTCCTCCACATCACACTTACAACATCACCCTTACCACATCACCCCTCCACATCACACTTACCGCATCACCCTTACCACACCACCCTTACCACATCACACTACATCACACCTACTACATCACCCTTACCACATCACCCCTCCACATCATACCTACTACATCACCATTACCAGATCACCCCTCCACATCATACCTACTACATCACCCCTCCACATCACACCCACTACATCACCCTTACCACATCACACCTCCACATCACACCTCCACATCATTCTACATCACCCTTACCACATCACGCTTACCACATCAGCCTTACCACATCACCTTCACAACATCACACTTACCCTTACGTTAAGTCGCTCTACAATGCCCCTGGACAGTATGTCATCCCAGAACAAATCATTGCAAATAATAATTCAGTGGCAGGCACACATGCAAGCACTTACAGGCACACATCAGATCAGGTGCCTGTGCGTGCAAATACACACACGCGTGCGCGCACACAATAACAATGATTCGGAGTCTATCTATTCCAAATTCAGTAAAAGATGAAATACTTATGGATCAAGACACTGATTATCCAAAACGAGCATGCGATATTTCATTTCTGCTGCCAATTAAAAATTATACTAATTCATTAATGAAAGAAATTGGCATTGACATAGCAACGATTCCAAATTTACCGATGGTTCCCCTAATGCCTCCGTGGGAACATATTTCAGCTAGGTTTGACATTGATTACACGGATGTAAAAAAGAATGAAGATCAAAATCTTCTCACTGTCGATGTAAAAAGCCACATTGAATGTAATTATTCCAATTATTTAAAAGTGTACACTGATGGATCTGTATTGGAATCAGGCAGAAGTGGCGCAGCATTTGTGATTCCTGCTTTAAAAGTACAAAAGTCGTTTCATTTAGGAGAACATTTTTCCATTTTTACGTCTGAATTATTTGCAATTTTTATGGCCTTGAAGTTTTTGTCTGATATGGCTCATGATATTTGCCACATACTTTTTTGTGTTGATTCAAAAGCAGTATTGCAGGCACTAAATAATTGGCAAGGGAAAATAAGGACGGATATTATATTTGAGATTAAATTTTTGATACATTGTATTGCAAGTAGAGGGATTCAGATAACTTTATGTTGGGTCCCTTCTCATTGTGGAATTTATTGGAATGAGTTGGTTGATTCATTAGCAAAACAAGGTGCCTCCGATCGTAGTATTGAAACATTTGATTCCAATCTTGTATTGTCCTCGTATGAAATTAGTGCAAGATTGATGAATAGAATGCATTCCAAAATGAAGACATCACATTTTGAACGTATTTCATGTTCACGTAAAATAGAAATTTTAATGTATAAACTGAGGTTGAATGCATGGAATACCAAATATTCTAAAAACGTGTCATGTTGCTGTTCTCAACCTCTTTCAATCCACCACTTATTGTTTGATTGCCCAATTCTTATTGACCTTTTTAAAAGGAGAGGATTAGATATTAAAAAAAGATATGCCACTGTTCAAGAAGTTTTGTATGACTCTCAGCAGTTCATAACATCAGTTGCTGAGGTTATATATTCTTCCCCAGTAAGATCTCTTCTGTAGTTATATATATATATATATATATATATATATATAATATATATATATATATATATATATATATATATATATATATATTTATATATTTATATATATATCTATCTATCTATCTATCTGAGAGAGAGAGGGAGAGAGAGAGGGAGAGAGAGAGAGAGAGAGAGAGAGAGAGAGAGAGAGAGAGAGAGAGAGAGAGAGAGAGAGAGAGAGAGAGAGAGAGAATGCGGGTGTGTCTATATCACCAAGTAGTGAAGGACATTAAACAAAACAAAACAAAACAAACACAATAACATACACACACCACGCGCGCACGCGCGCGCACACACACAGACACACAGACACAGACACACACAGAGACACACACACACACACACACACACACACACACACACACACACACACACACACACACACACACACACACACACACGCGGTGCGCGCGCGCGCGTCGGGATAGTGGTCAGAATATTGCGCTAGCAATTGGACGACCCGAGTTCGATTCTCGTTGGAGGGGATTTTTCCTTTGGAGTTAACATCAGTTTTGACTCTGCTCTCCCCAAAAGTCTTCCAGATGAGACTGTAAACCGACGCCCCGTGTGCGAACGTACGCAGAACATCTTGCGCACACGTTAAATTCTGTTCCGCTTTTCGTAAGAGTAGGCCATTGTGTGCCAGTGGGAACAGATGACAATATTTACACAACTGCATACACACGGGGACTGGATGAAAAAAGCACATGAGTGCTTATCCCATTATCCTCGATATAAAAGAAAAAAGAATAAATCAAACACACACACACACACGCACGCACGCACGCACGCACGCAAGCGCGTGCGCATGCACGGATGCGCGCCAATGCACGCAGGTACACACACACACACACACATATACACATAGATACACACACACTCACACACACACACTCACTCCCCCCTCCCCCCCACACACGCGTTGCCCCCCCCCCCCCCGACACACACACGTACGCATACACGCACGCACGCACGCGCGCGTTCGCGCACGTGCACACACAAACCCTTGTATGCAAGCGCGCACGCATGCAAGGATACGCACAAATGCACTCACGTCTACAACACACACACACACACACACACACACACACACACACACACACACACACACACACACACACACACACGTGCATGCGCGCGCGCGTGCGTCATGTCAGGGGTTATTGATGTTCATCGGTTAAGCTATGCTGTTCAAAGAAAGCTTGAGGCCATGTATAAAACATTCTGGATCTACCAGAAGAAACAGCGTGCAAAGCTAAAATTTTATGATTTTGCTACGAAAGAGTACAGACTGGAACCATATCTAATAAACTATGAAAACAAAACCCATAAAAATACGTTTTGTAAATTTCGCATAAGTTCTCACTGTTTAATGATAGAGAAAAGGAGGCACCAAAATATGCCCAATCCAATCCAATGATGTTGCTAAGAGCCCCGCCGACTGTATAGGCGATATCGGGGCTGCCACCTCGTCACATTTTAGAAATCGTATTAACAGTGTGCGATTATGTACAGTTTAAAACGGGGAATAAAACCAACTCGACTGTCCTTGCTTGTATCAACGCCCCGGTCAACCATAAGGGTCAGCCCAGGACGGCCACCGCGTCGTGGGAAAACCCACGTCGATCACACATAAAATGGAATAAAACCAAAACCAGATTCCTTAAAACAACCTAGTCCTTAGAGAGCAACCATACCACTTTCACTCATATCAGACGGAAAAAGCCCGATTCTCTCAGGAAGTTTAAAACGGTGTCCGGTGGAACATCCCGAAAGAGGATCTTTAGGGAGTCCGCGGTAAAATGCTTGTGCCTAATACCCTGAACATTCCGACACTCCAGGAGCAGATGCCTGATGGTTACCCGCACATCACAAGTCACGCACCATGGGGTTCCCTCGCCTTTCAGCAAATGGCCGTGAGTGATGTGAGAATGACCCGTGTGTATCCTGGTGAGCACTGTCGCCTCCCTTCGGTTTTTGACACAGAGGGAAAACCTCTTTCAGGTTGGGACGGATCTGAAAAAGTTTGTTGTCTGTCTGAGCGTTCCACTCCTCCTGCTAGAGGGAGTACGTGTCTGGTTCGCTTCTAGGTTTCAGATCTGTGAACGGCACCGTGGACCCGGAAACCTCCTGCTCCGTGGCACACCTGGCAAGTCGGCCAACAGCTTCGTTGTCCCGAATGCCAGCGTGCCCCGGGATCCACACCAAAACCACGTCACACCCGTCCCGTCTCAAGGAACTATACAGTTCGTAGAACTCCTGAAGCCTAGGGTGGTTTACGTTCCTACAAGCGATAGCCTCCAGAGCAGAGAGCGAGTCCGCACAGACCAAGAAGTCTTTCTTTCCCGATTGCCGGATCAGTTGCAGGGACAAGGCAAGAGCGCTCAGTTCGGCCATGTACACCGAGGCATCCGAAGGCAAGTGCTCAGAAAGCGCCGATTCCTTGATGGTGGGACAATAGGCGGCGCAGGCCACCCCCTCCTCCGACTTAGACCCGTCTGTGAAAACCCTGGTGTAGGACGGATAAGACGTACAGAGTTCTCGGAAGAAGACCCAATACGCCGTGGAGCTGGTGACATCTTTCCTGTGAGCGGCAAGATCTAAAGAGACAGCCGGGGTTTCCACCATCCACATAGGCGTTTTAGGGAACTTGGGAAGGTTGCAGATGACACCCACATCAATACCCGCCTACCGAGAGGGCCCAGAGAGGACAGAAAATGTAAAAACTGTAACAAAATAGATGACGAATTCCATTTACTCGATGAATGTGTCTTATATGATGAACTTAGAAACAAGTTGTTACTAAAGATCAAAACCAGAGACAAAGAATGTAAACAATATATAGATAAAGTAAGCGACATAATCACAGTTGATATCTATCAAGCAGATATAATTAGATATGTGAATGAATGTTTGAAGAAAAGAGACAAAGAAAAGTAGAATGCAACATGTTTTTAGTGGACATCATTTGGGCAGAAAGATAATTAACGTTAGTCACTGGCTGCAACGAAACCCGATGTCTTCTTTGTCTTCATTAGCGATCTTTTTAGTTTTTTTTGCTTTATTGAGGATTAGTAAACGGTGTGTTTGATTTTCATGGCATAGTTTTTGGTGTATTCTGTCAGGATTTGACAAATAGACTTAGATACTTTGATGGATAAATGGATAAATAGATAAAATATGTGGATGGATAGATAGATAGTAAATGAACAGATGAAAAGAGAGATGAGTACGTATGTGTATGTATGTATGTATGTATGTATGTATGTATGTATGTATGTATGTATGTATGTATGTATCTATGTATCTATGTATCTATGTATGTATGTATCTATGTATGTATGTATGTATGTATCTATGTAGTATTGTATCTATGTATGTTTGTATGTGTGTATGTACGTACGTATGTATGTATGTAAGTAAGTATGTATGTATGTATGTATGTATGTATGTATGTATGTATGTATGTATGTATGTATGTATGTACGTGTGCATTTGTGTAGGTGTGTATGTCTGTCTGTCTGTCTGTCTGTCTATCTATGTATGTTTGTATGTGTGTATGTACGTATGTATGTATGTATGTAAGTAAGTATGTATGTATGTATGTATGTATGTATGTATGTATGTATGTATGTATGTATGTATGTATGTATGTACGTGTGCATTTGTGTAGGTGTGTAT